>JAZKLR010000852.1:0-231785 GCA_037103525.1 Ganaspis brasiliensis | reverse complement strand
GAATATGTTCTACAATTAAATATACGTAAAAAGAAGAGATTACGATTTATCGAAATCGATTACTTTTCGAATAAAAGCCAACTTCACTAAGCATTGTTGAAAAATTATACTTTTAAATATATTATTTTAGTCTAAGAAGTGCCTTCAATTATTTAAATTACTTTAATTGATGATATTTTATTAAAATTCACTTCAACAATTTTTTTAAAAGAGATGTTAGTAAAATTAATTCCTAAAAGACCTTATAATTAATTTAAATTTGAATTTCCTCTAATATTTTTAGTCGAAAAAGAGAATAATTACACAGCCCCACAAAAAAAAAAAGTGTCATGTACTTTTGACCGGAATACCCTAGCCCTATGTATTTTGACGCGCTGAACACGAATCCGAAGTCAGTTTTGCTCCATCACGTCAGGATTTTTTCCTAACCTCAAAATCAATAAAATGACACTTTTTGTTCATTATCATGTGAACCCGACTTAACATTAATACATGCCTAGGGCGAATAGAAAGCTTGGATTGTGACCTTTAAAACGCTTTTTTAAAAATTGTTCTACGATGATTTTTAACAAAGTTATGATGTTTTATTTAAAATCATTTTTTTCCATTACACCATACCACATCAATAATTGAAGTGTTATTTACATTTGGAAAAAATTTATATTTTAAATAAAACATCATAACTTCGTTAAAAATCATCGTAGAACAATTTTTAAAAAAGCGATTTAAAGGTCACAATCCAAGCTTTCTATTCGCCCAAGGCATGTATTAATGTTAAGTCGGGTTCACATGCTAATGAACAAAAAGTGTCATTTTATTGATTTTGAGGTTAGAAAAAAATCCTGACGTGATGGAGCAAAATGGACTTCGGATTCGTGTTCAGCGCGTCAAAATACATAGGGCTAAGGTATTCCGGTCAAAAGTACATGACACTTTTTTTTTTTGTGGGGCTGTGTTATTTATGAAACAAAACAAATACGAGATATATGCAAGAATAAATATGCTGCACATACCTATTATCAACTAGTAGACCATAGGACATACTGTTTGAAAGTTTTTCCAGAACAAAAACTTCAGTTGCGTTAAATTCAGTTTCCAGTAAATTTCCGGATAATTCGTTTTTGGTCGGTATTGCACAAGCTGAAGACCAGTTTTTTAAAAAACTAATCATTTCATGATTGTCAATGCATGAAAGTGGAATTCCATTAGAAAAAAACGCACGAGCTAAGAGTTTTTGTAAACGCAACTGAAACAAAAATTTTCATAATTGTATTGTATATTAATTATTTTATTATGCAGTGCCTGACTACAAATTATTTATTTTTTTTACTTACTGTTTCACTTTTGTCAAGTTCTCCATCTAAAAGTGACAAATTTTCTTTGTTCCCACCATCGATTGAAGAATTACTTAAGTTTGACGCTTGTCTTTCAATAGATGAATTTTCTGTTAAAACCTTTTTTCCTTTTTCCCTCATAAATTCTGCTCTTTCTTTAACTTGTTGTGGGGCTCTTGTACACTTCGATAAGTGTTCAGTAAATCGAGTGACATTATTTTTATATTGAATATCACAAAACTTGCAGCTGTAAATTTTCCTCTCCTCATCAATTAGTTTGAAATATAAATTTTTTAAGTCTCCTGGTTTCATTGTATTTAATTCTTGATACGTGAAATATTACAAACTAAATAAATAATCAATAAGTATCACATGAATACACGTTCAAGTAACGAAAACAATTTTCCAAGGTTTGTAAACATTGAACACATTTCACAACCACTCAACGATCTGTCACTTTTCGAGGTTATGTACATACATGCAAAAATTGATTTCGACTAATTTCATTTCCAATGGCTAATAAAGTTAAAATTTTTTTATATCAGTTTATCAATACATGCACTACAAATGCTAAAAACTGGTTATATTTCATATTTTACTTTTAATTTGGCTGCAATAATCGAATTACTCGATTTACCGTAAATTTGGTAAATTTACCTGTAAATTTCGTAAATTTCGTAAATTTACGGTCACGTCCCATTACTAGTTTTAGTACCATATGTATCTGCTTTAAAAGTTATGAACAAAATTGTTCATTTTTGTTTCTCCACAGCAAGAACGGATCTTATTAACACTATTGATAAACTTCTAATTAAATTAAAACATGCATTACTGTCCACATCAGTATCAGTTATATTGAAAATCCACGTTTTTTTGAATCACATTAAAGAGTGTCTACAATTTTTAGATACTGATGGCTTAGGTTTATGGTCAGAGCAAGCTGACAAATCTGTAAACCAGGAATTTTTGAAAGTTGGAAGGAACGGAAAATTAATTTGATTTTACAGACTCGTCTCATCCGAACATATTGAAAGTCGCCACTGTCAAATTCTCTTCTTTGCATATTTAAATATTTCATATTGCGATTATCTATTTTATGCGACTCCACTTTTTGCACTCTTTATGTATCTGTAGCTTTAACTTTACTAATCGTTACTTTTTTTCTCAACGAGGCTCAGTGATTTTAAAAGCTTTTTACTAAATGATGTTAAGACAACCTTTAAGTTAAGGCCCTCGTTACAAAACAACATTTTGTAATGGTGAAATTTCTTATTTAAATAAAATGATATAATTTATGTACACTAAATGTTTAAATAAATAATTGTATAAAGTTTTGATTTTCTCTACGCGATTTTTTATTAATTTAAGTCAAAGTAAAGAAGTTTACGTTTACTGATTTAAAAGTAATTTTAGACGAGTTTAAACTTGCTTCCTGATAACCGTGATAAAAGGATTAGATCAGTAAATGGAAACTAGCGCTTGACTTATGCGTGTCTTGGATAGGATCTGCTTTTTAGAAAGAATGTGTGAGTCAATTCAGAATGACGTCAATTTTGTATTATGAGAGTTCAGTGAATGCAAACGAGAGCTTCACTTATTATGCATAATTTGGACTGAATCTTTTTTTAAAGAAGCATGTATTAGTCAATAGAGAATGAATCTCTGAATCTGATTAAATCAAAAGTCTTCGACTTGTTTTAATAAGTGTTTATACACTTATTGAAACAGAGGAAGACTTTTGATATTCAAATAAGTGAATATTCTTTTATTCGAGTTTAGAGAGTATTATTTCTTACAAAAAAAATAGTAATATGATAATAAAAGCTAACTCTTACGTAGGCAATATCTAAGTTATTAGCATGGGAACTTGCTGACCTAATTAACATACTGTGTCCACAAATTACTATAGATGTACATAAAAATCTTAACCCGTGTAAAATATTAAAAGAATTAGAATTATCCTGAAGTCTAAATATATCCACTGTGCTTTTATAGAAAGAAATTTCATTGCATATTCGTGGAAGGCGAATATTAAGCAAATTTTTTCGTTGGACCAAGTCAAGAATCGTGCATATCAGAAGAAGTAGAAATATTATTCCGAATGCTGTCCTGAAAGTTTAAATACATACATAAGTAAAAAGCATTAACAATATATGCATTTTAATAAATTTTAATTTTTAAATCTAAAGATATAATTATGATTCGTCTGGGAAAATATAATCCATGAAGAGTAAAATAGTCATAAATATAATGCGCTCCGAAAAAGGTACCTTAGAAGCAAATCGTTTTAGGTTATGTTTTATATGTTTGAAGTGAAAATATAATAAAGAGGATTATAACTCTCAGTGCAAACTATTGAAGTTTAAGTCTTTATTACATCTAAAATATTTCTAAAATATTAAATAAAAATTGTTTTGATTCTACAAAATTAAAAAAAAATCCATTAATTTATATAAAACGATCATAAACATAACCTTCATTTATTTGCTTACCTTCCTTCAGAGCACGTCACAAATATTTTTCGTCAATATTATTAACGACACGTTTGGTGCGTTAAAATAAAGAACTCACTTTGTCTGGAGATTATACTGAATTTATTTATCATGGAACTGTAATAATTTACATCTTACCCGACTATAATAGCACCTGTCCACGTTTGAGTATGTTTGTCCGTACAGAAAACATGAACTTCAGTTATATTAAAAGTTTCATAACCTCCTATATCCTCAATCCTTGTTAGTAAAATGTTTCTTAAATCTTGAATATCACAAGAAAGCGGTAGGCAAATTGAAATTATTGGATTTACGGGAAGAAATTTCTTCTTATATAGCAACAAAATATTGTACCCGCAATGGTTGCCACGAATTTCAATACCATGTTTTTTTTCATAAACTGACATGCATTCATCATACATGCCTAGTTCAATGACATTTCCAAACAGAAGTCCGGTTGGTATTTTTGAAGAAGAGTCCAGCACTAAATGAAAAAAATTATTACTACGACTCCGAGTGAGATTTATTTTATTTCGGAGCAGGTTGACAGATGTCAATGAAACTTTAGAATTTCATTAGTGTCAGTTCATAAACTATCTTACACTATTTTTTAGATTATATCCAGCTCCCCCTCTTTACATCACAGATCGTTACATAATGCCACAACCCCCCTTGTGTGACGTCACTTTAAGAATTAGCTCCACCCGTCAGTAAATTTTGTTACAGTTATTAAAGTGAAATACTTTAAATTCTACCACAAACAAGAATTACTTTTGTTTAAGAATAAATATGTGCCAAGTTGAAGTCATACGAGCTTTTACACAGAAATATTTAAGGGGCATATTTCAGCCCTGCTGACAGTGAAAAGATAGAAATGGATAGAAATTATAAGAGAGAAATTTTTCATCCCTCCCAAGTACATACTTTGAATCTTTTTTTGGATCTTTTCCTATCCATACCTATCTACAATGCCTATCTTTTTCTATATCCATCATGGATAGAAAGGGATTGGATTGTTCTATCTTTCACAAGTACATACTATGAATATTTTTTAAAATCTTTTCCTATCCATGTCTACCCTCGATATCTATCTCTTTCTATCCATCGTACACGGAGAGAAAATTTGACAGGATTTACGTCGATTAGGTTCAGGGTAATAGCCTCGATATACCATCAAGGCAATACCAGTTGAAGAACGACGAAAAGAAGGTTGATATTCGAGGCCCGCTATGTCGATAGTCTATCGGGGCGCACGGCCTCAACGATCAACTTCTATTGCCTCGATGATCAGGGGAAAATCCTCCAAATTTCGAAGAATGGGAACTTGTGAGCGCCTCAGAAGGGAGGGGATACGGAAAGAAAGAGAGATTCTCTCTCTCCCCGTCACCCTTTCCGTATCCCCTCCCTTCTGAGGCGCTCACAAGTTCCCATGCTTTGAAATTTGGCGGATTTTCCCCTGATCGTCGAGGCAATACAAGTTGATCGTTGAGGCCATACGCCCTGATAGACTATCGACATAGCGGGCCTCGAATATCAACCTTCTTTTCGTCGTTCTTCAACTGGTATTGCCTCGATGGTATATCGAAGCTATTTACCCCGTTTCAGTTGACGTACATTCTGTCAAATTTTCTCTCCGTGTAGATATAAATTGATAAAAATTTTCTGTCCATTTTAATCTATATCGAAGCCTAAAATTTTTATCTTTTTCTATCCTTTTAAATCCACGTCTAATTAATTAATTAACAATTAATTGTTTAATAATCTTACTACATGGTATACATACTATTCTAATCCTACCTGTAACGCAAGTAATACTAAAAAATCCGCAAGTACGAAGAAGCGTATAACCTAACAAGCAGCGCAATGACAAGTAAAATCCAGAGCTCTAGTCGGCTGAGCTAACTAAGGAAGTTAAGAAACCACTGATACTTATTAATATGGGGACATTCAATTATTACATAAGCATCATGAAAAGGGGAATGGCCCCTATGCTTTATCGCATCTGACCCTATCTCTTTGAATCCTTACTTTTCTATCCTTTCTTATCTTTTGTCTTACTCATATTTTTCTAATCTTATCTTTTTTAGGGTTCCGTACACCACAAGTGTACGCACGGAACCCTATTGGAAAGACTTTGTCGAAAATCGTATCCCCCCCCCCTAGCGTCCAAACTTTTTGACTTAGAAAGTTCAAATTTGGCCCACATATGCAGTTTCACGTGTAGACTACATTTTTGTACCAAATTTAAACTCTCTAAGTCAAATATTTTGGCAGATAAGAGGGGAATACGGTCATTTTTTCGAAAAAATGCGTTTAATTTGCAACATTCCTGCCCTTTATCTGTTAAATTATTGTACTTAGAGTGCTGAAATTTGGTGCACATATGTAGTTTGACGTGTAGATTACAGAAAAACTATGGAAAACCGTGTTACAGGCTGTTATCATAGCGTTTTTTAGCAGAAAAAAACGATTTTTTTAAAAAAATGCTAAAAAATGGTCATATACCCCCCCCGCCCTTGAACTTCCAAACTATTAGACTTAAGAATTCAAATATGGTACACAAATGTATTTTCACGTATAGATTACAAGAAAATTATAGAGAACATGATTGTATGTGTTGAACATAGCGTTGTCAAGGAAATAACAATATTTTTGAGCATTTTTTTAACATATGGGCCATAGTTTAGTGTTATAACTTTGACAGCGCTATAATCATCACTTTCTCCATAATTTTCCTGTAATCTACACGTAAATCTACATACGTGTACCAAATTTCAGCATCCTAAGTCAAATAGTTTGGAAGATAAGGGGGGGGGGGGTACGGTCACTTTTTTTTAGCAAAAATGCACTAAAAGTGTACAATGCCACCTCCATATCTGCCAAACTATTGTACTTAGTGTGCTGAAATTTGGTATACATATGTAGTTTGCCATATAGATTACAGAAAAACTGTAGAGAATTTTGTTGCAGATCGTTATCATAGTGTTTTTAAGCAAAAACCAACGATTTAAAAAAAATGCTAAAAAATGACCGTATCCCCCCTCCCATAACTTCTAAACAATTTGACTTAGAGAGTTCAAATTTGGTACACAAATGTATTTTCACGTGTAGATTACAGAAAAATGGTAGAGAACATGATTGTAGTAGTTGATCATAGCGTTGTTAAGGAAATAAAATGATTTTTGAGTATTTTTTATGGATATTTGCTAAAATCTCTGGATTTTTCGTTGACAATGCAATCACGATCACGTTCTCTATAATTTTTATGTAATTTACACCTGAAAATACATTCCTGTACAAAATTTGAACTCTCTAAGTAAAATATTTTTGATGATAAGGGGCGGGGTGGTCCATTTTGTATAAAAAATTCATTATATATTATATTTTATATGTTATATTATATGTTTAATGTTGTTATATAATTATATTATATATAATATGTATAATATATTTATATATTTAATAGTATCAAATATATTAAAAATTATTTTGTTTTGTGTACGGAACCCTCGATTTTAGTGCGAGTGTAACTCGAACTTGCCCGATTTTTGTTTATATATTTATATGCAACTATACAAGTATGTAGTAATTGAATTTCTATTCATTTAAATCTTCCCCAAAAATATTTTTATCTTTTTCTATCCATAATATACTGCGTTTTGATATTAAAATCCATTTGATTCTTTCCGAAAAATATTCTTATCTGCTTCTATCTGTGATAAAAAAAATTCAATTCACTTAAATCTTTCTCAAAAATATTTTTATCCCTTTCTATACATAACACATTATTTTAATTTCTATCCATTTGAATCTTTTTAAAATATTTCTATCTCTTTCTATCCACGATACATTGTTTCAATTTTTATCTAATAGAGTTTTTTTAAAAATATTTCTGTCTCTTCATATCCACGATGTATATTGTTTCAATTTTTAATCCTTTTAATCTCTCCCAAAAATATTCTAATCTTTTTCTATCCACGATATATTGTTTCAGTTTTTATTGATTTTAATCTTTCCAAAATATTCATATCTTTTTCTATGAATACTACATTTTTTCAATTTTTCCCCGTTTGCTTCTTTCCAAAATATTCCTGTCCATTTCTATCCACGATACATTGTTTTAATTTCTATTAATTTAAATCTTTCCATAAATAGTCTTAATAGTCTGTCGTTAATATATTATTTTCATTTCTATATATTTGAATTTAGTAGGGTAGTTAAAAAAATTGACATTTTTGAGTTTTGTTTCGGGAACAAAAAAATTCGACTAAAAATGAAAAAAATACCCCTATTTTTTTATTTTTTGATCCAACAATATTAAGGGGTGCCGCCCGCACTCTCTATTTTCTTATTGAAAATGCATGGGAAAATTGACTTTTTTAAAAAATTTAAAAATAATAATGAAAATATTATTCAAAAAGGCTCAGAAGTTTATGAGTTCTTGAAACATGTTTAAACTTGAAGATACCGTCGATTATTATTATATTTTTACAAATACACCCCTTTGGAGAGCCCCTAATAAACCATCCTTAAACGTAAATTTAGCACTTAAGCTTAAATAGGTCAAAAATATTACCTTTTTACGCCGTTTTTTGCAGGCTTTATTACATTATTAAATTACAGCACTGAATTGACTGTTAATTACTTTTTAATTGTTTAAACAAGTTAATTTGTTTAAAATCTTTATTTATTCTGTTTCAATAAAACATATTAATAGCCAACTGTATGTTTAATAACCGAAGAGATCGAAAAAAATTTTTGACATATTCCTCCTTTGTTTAAACAATTAAAATTGTGTAAAATCAATTTCTCATGAAATTTACCTACACAGAAAAAAATTTTTGTTAAAAATTCCTGTGCTGTTCACTATAAAAGCGTCATAATTGACAGTCCCTGAAATTTTACCGTGCTGTCACGGTAAGACAGCACGGTAAAATTTGAGTACATATTAATAGTACTAATAAAAGTACGGGAAAAACTATGATATACCATTGATAACTTTTTTAAGAGTACTTTTTTCCACTTAAATCAAAGAGAATTCAGTCAAACAAAATATAATAAATATTTTTTTATGTAGTCCAATATGCATATATGCATATTTGCATATATGCAAATAAATAAAAAAGTTTCAAATCTGCATAACTTTTTTTAAAAAAATCGTAAAATAATTTCCAAAAATGTGTTTTGAAGCTTAAGTGTGGTGCTATACGATACCATTTAGGAAAATGAAAAAAAATTTTGGTAAGCCACAAAAAATTCCCGAAAATGTCAAAAATGGCCACTTTTTGACCATTTGACCATTCTACAAGAATCACCTCCCGTTTTTTTTTAACAGACTTGATCGAAATTTTGCAGGCCTGTATAATCAAATTTCAGAAAATTTGCTGCAAGCTTAAAAACTGAAGGTAAGATTGACCAGGTTGATGTAAGTTTATGTGCTATGGGGAAAATTTTTCCTACATTTAAAAAGTTTCTATTAAGGGGGGGGGGGGTATGGTGTAAATAGCAAAAAAAACCCTTTTGAAACATTTTTTTTGACGAAACTACTAAATATTTTTTAATCCTTTTATTACTACATTATTTAGTAACTTTTAAAGTAATTTTTTGAATTTTTTAAGAAAAAAATGTCCAGAAACAACGGAGTTGCAGCCACTTCCAGTAGGCCATGTCGAAAATTTTTCATTTTACGGTGTCCCGGATTTAAAATCGTAGAATCATCCGAAACACATGGGATTAAGAAAAATTAGTTATTTGGAAGTATACCTCCCAGTCAACGATGCCCTTTTATTAAAAAAAAATTTTTTTCTATTTTTTTACGGTCGTTTAATGTCAAAGTACGTTTTTTAGCCTAAAAAAGGCGCCATTTTTTTTAAAAAAAAGGCTGCACAATCGATCAGAAGCAAAAAAAATATAATTAAAGGGCATCGTTGACTGGGAGGTATACTTCCAAATAACTAATTTTTCTTTATCCCATGTGTTTTAGATGATTCTACGATTTTAAATCCGGGACACCGTAAAATTCGACATGGCCTATACTGGAAGTGGCTGCAACTCCGTTGTTTCTGGACATTTTTTTCTTAAAAAATTCAAAAAGTGACTTTAAAAGTTACTAAATAATGTAGTAATAAAAGGATTAAAAAATATTTAGTAGTTTCGTCAAAAAAAAAAAAAATGTTTAAAAAGAGTTTTTTTTGCTACTTAAACCATACCCCCCCCCCCCCCTTAAGTAATATATTTATTTATAATAATTTTAATAAAATTTAAAATATTTAAAAATAATATATTAATAATGTAATATTTTATTTATTTTCAGTTTTAAATGAAGATGATCCTGAAAGCATTATTTCATTTGTAAAAAGTTGTTTGCATAACAACGAAAATTTAATTTACGAATTTGATGCATGTCTTCTCATGCTTATGCTCAAAGTAAAAAATAGAGATTTAAATTTTCCAATGAATACTAACAAGGAATTAACAACATTCATTAAAAGTTTTTTAATAGAAGACGAAAATATGATTTTTTTAATGTTTGCGGCAATGTTTTCGTTAAGTCACACTGGAATGATTCATTATCTTCAAAATTCACTGATTAATTATATGTTCGATTTACCAAATGAAAATTATCAAAATTTTATTGTAAATTTGTTGCCATTTAATCACTACACGTATGCCAATAAGGAAAAATCCATTGCCCATCTAACATTATCCGGACTTCATTATATCCATGCTAGCAAGAAGCTCATAGAAAATCCTATACAGTTCAAATTATTTCTTAGAGCTTGTTTCTATTACGAAAAGGAAATTGAACGCTGTGTCGATGAAAATTTGGAAATACCTGTTTATATTTTTTAAAACTTTATTAATCTTATGCGATTCGGCATGAAGAATGCAACAGTGTACAATAGCTTTTTAAACGAATTAAAATATCTTCTCATAACAATTTATGCAAATATTCAGAATTTAATGATTCTTCTTACAAATTTCCGTACTGTTTTCAACTTGGAAATTCAAAATAAAATCTTTTTTAAAATACCGGAAATTTTAATAGATTATGATTACCGAACTTATCTAGCTGTTTTCCAGGAAAATGAAAATAGAGAATTTGGACCTCATGAGGTCTTATATGACAAAGATTGGGTTAATCCTTACAGAATGGGAAGTGTTTTACCCATGTTTGGCATACAATTTCCAAAAAAGTGTAACAATTAAATTGAACAAACTGGAAAATCGTAAAAGCTAAAGTTGAACTTGTATCAGAAACGATAGAAGATAATGATGAAGAAAGTAAAAAGTCTTATAGTTCATCGGACACTGAAAAATCGGACCATAAAAACTTTAATAGTTCATCAGATACAGATTTTAAAGAAGAAAAGGCAACGAAATCGAAAAGAAAATAAACTAAAGCAAAAAAGAAGAATACAAATACTATGAAAATAAAGAAAAAAAAATTCAGTACTACACGGAAAGAAATATTTTGCATTTTTAGCATGAGAACACTTCATGCTCTTTCTGTAAAGGCGTTTCCCGAGTCATACGTTCGAACCTGGTTTCCTCCTGAAAAGCCTTCTTATGAAGGAGGTAAAAATATTAACTAAGGTTTTATTTGCATTGTGAGTAAACCCTGATTTGCCCCTTAAACCTTGAGTTATTGGCCAAATCAGATGGTAAAAGGAGGAAAGCAAGAGGAATCTCGGAAGGAACTAAAACCTGATTACATTCTGCTTAGTATTAAGTTCTAAACACGTTCTTGCCTGCTAAAGATTTTCTAAGTATGATGCAAGTAATATATTATTAAAATGAAATATTTAAATAATAAAAGTAAATCATTTAAAAATAATACATTTTTATTATATATTTTAGAACATTTAAAACTGCGAACACTTAACATCACTTCGTAATATCTTTTAAAAACACAATTTAGTTCTACACGAAAAAAAATAATGTAATAATGCGACACACATTTCACAATGTTTACGACAGTTCTAGCACTTTTTTATATGTATGTTTCTTAAAAGCACTTCAAACTTAACACATGAAATCAATTATTATTTTTTTAATCTATAGGAATTACAATTTTAAATACAAAACAACAAAACTTTAGATAATGTTATAAAGACGCCAAGAATTTGACGAAGACGGCAGCCATGATTGTCTAGGACACGAGAATAAACGAAAATTCTCGAATCTATCCGAAGAGTTAGTTAGAACTAAAGAAGAAGTGATTAGAGTTATGAAGTTTTTAGGCAGGAGGAAAAGTATTTGGAAGTTGTAGATTAGAGTTAAATTTTACTAAGCAGAAGGAAATCAGGTCGAATAGTTCGACTCGGGTTGCTTACCTATAAAAGTAAAAATTTATGCATTTTAAGTATTAAGTGCTACCATAGAAAAAATGTATGGTAGACTTACTCTTAGTCTAAAATCATTTTACATAAAACGCAAAGGTATTTTACTCAAAAAGTAAGAAACATCGTTTTACGAAAATAGCAAAGAGACTTATAGACTTAGTCGGTGAGTCCGCTGGAACCAGTGATTTGTCTCCGCCTATTTACCCTCTCCAACCGTTTGACATATGTGTGAGTTGAGCCCGTGTCCGTGTTTTGTTGTTGTAATCTTGTGCGCGCATCAATATTTCTAAATCGATTTTGTTAGATTTTAATGATTTTCTTTGGTAAGTATTAAAAAAATGCAAAAATGCACTTAAGGCGTTTTATTAATGTTATTTGAAACATGTTATATGCAATGTCAACTTATTTAAAAGGAATTAATTTTTGGTCAGGCGTTTTTACTATAAGTTAACCTTTTTACATTTTTAAACACAAATTATTACACTGTAAACAGTCATTGCTAATTGTGAGCTGAATTTATTTTTTAAAAGAATGTTTAGTGCCGTACTGTACTTTAGTACAGTAAAGCAATTTGTATCATTAATGTAATTAATTTCTAAAAATGTGACAGCTGATGCAGACATAACCTCAAAAATGTGCGATTCACACGCACGTCTTCGTTGAATTCTCGTGCTCTAAGTGGTTTGTTAAGTTTTTATTACTTATTTAAACAATGAAGTAAATATATAAATATTTCAATAAATCTAAGTTTTTAATAACAAACAAAAAACAACATTATAGTTTTATATTTTAACAGATATTACAAATACTTACTTCGTACATGAATCACACATACGTCAAACGGTTGGAGAGGGTAAATAGGCGGAGACAAATCACTGGTTCCAGCGGACTCACCGACTAAGTCTATAAGTCTCTTTGCTATTTTCGTAAAACGATGTTTCTTACTTTTTGAGTAAAATACCTTTGCGTTTTATGTAAAATGATTTTAGACTAAGAGTAAGTCTACCATACATTTTTTCTATGGTAGCACTTAATACTTAAAATGCATATTTATAGGTAAGCAAACGCCTTTACAGAAAGAGCATGAAGTGTTCTCATGCTAAAAATGCAAAATATTTCTTTCCGTGTATTAATAATGAAAATCAATGTAGGAAGGAAGAAAAAGTTTTTAAAATTAAACATAAATTAGAGAAGTCAGAACAACAAAAATTTTAAAAAAATAAAATTTAATCAACAAGAAGAACAAGAAAATGATTTTGTAAAACATAAGAAAGTTAAAGGAAATAGTCATGAAAGTAAAAATGATTTTAAAAAATTAAAGTTACCTAGTAATTCAAAAATAAATGATAATAATAATGAAAAAATTAAAATTAAAATTCATGAAAAGAAAGATGATGAAAATTTAAAACTTACACAAAAAAACAAAAGAAAATGTAATAAAAACTTTGACAATAAAAATAAAAAAAAAATCGGGCAAGTTCGAGTTACACTCGCACTAAAATCGAGGGTTCCGTACACAAAACAAAATAATTTTTAATATATTTGATACTATTAAATATATAATATATAAATATATTATACATATTACATATAATATAATAAATAAAATAGAATATGTAATGATTTTTTTATAAAAAATGGACCACCCTCCCTCCTATCTTCCAAAATAGTTTACTTAGAGAGTTCAAATTTTGTACAGGAATGTATTGTCAGGTGTAAATAACATAAAAATTATAGAGAACGTGATCATGATTGCATTTTTAACGAAAAATCCAGAGATTTTAGCAAATATCCATAAAAAATACTCAAAAATCATTTTATTTCCTTAACAACGCTATGATCAACTTCTACAATCATGTTCTCTACCATTTTTCTGTAATCTACACGTGAAAATACATTTGTGTACCAAATTTGAACTCTCTAAGTCAAATTGTTTAGAAGTTATGGGAGGGGGGATACGGTCATTTTTTAGCATTTTTTTTAAATCGTTGGGTTTTGCTTAAAAACACTATGATAACGATCTGCAACAAAATTCTCTACAGTTTTTCTGTAATCTATATGGCAAACTACATATGTATACCAAATTTCAGCACACTAAGTACAATAGTTTGGCAGATATGGAGGTGGCATTGTACACTTTTAGTGCATTTTTGCTAAAAAAAATGACCGTATCCCCCCCCCCCCCCATTATCTTCCAAACTATTTGACTTAGGATGCTGAAATTTGGTACACGTATGTAGATTTACGTGTAGATTACAGGAAAATTATAGAAAAAGTGATGATTATAGCGCTGTCAAAGTTATAACACTAAACTATGGCCCATATGTTAAAAAAATGCTCAAAAATATTGTTATTTCCTTGACAACGCTATGTTCAACACATACAATCATGTTCTCTATAATTTTCCTGTAATCTACACGTGAAAATACATTTGTGTACCATATTTGAATTCTTTAAGTCTAATAGTTTGGAAGTTCAAGGGGGGGGGGGGTATATGACCATTTTTTAGCATTTTTTTTTTCTGCTAAAAAACGCTATGATAACAGCCTGTAACACGGTTTTCTATAGTTTTTCTGTAATCTACACGTCAAACTACATATGTGTACCAAATTTCAGCACTCTAAGTAGGGGAGACCGAGGATGAAAGTAACAAAAATCAGTTTTTTGATACTAGCGTTAAAACTATTTGTCGGATAAGTTCTGTAAACATACCAATCGAAAGCTTGAACTTTCACCTATTAAATAAAATTAGGATTAAACATCAATAATAATTAGATAGTCCACAGCAGGACTTCTTAATCAGCTCTTTATCTGTTACTTTCCTCCTCACCCCTGAGGTGGAAAGTAACAGTACGAAGGAGGAAAGTAACAACTTTAAAATTAAGGCTAACATTTCAAATATAAAATTGATATTAATTTAAATTACTTTTATTATGAAATTATAAAAAGACAAAGTGATACCCGAGCAGGCTTTGCCGAGCTAGCCAACGTGGCCGTTGCTTGGCTCTATGTAGTCTATTGATACTCGGGCTTTCAACATTGGCTGTAACTTCGGCCGATTATCGTATTGCCAACATTGGATTCACGAGTAAAGGCCAATGTTTGTGACAATATTGACTGTCTTAGGTTGGGGGCCTCACATTCTGCCGATTCTGGGGCTTATGTAACTTGTGCCAATGTTGGTTATGAGACAAAAGGGCAATGTTCGGCCTAAGTCGATCATACACACATAACCAAAAATATTGTTGAATATAAAATACTACCATGTTGTAATTAAGAGGTCAGTATGGGCTTATTTTCATATCTTCAAGAATTTATTTTTCATATTTAAATATATTTTTACAACACATGCAGTCTTTTTATACATAAGAATTCATATTTAAAAGTACTAAAAAATAATTTTTATTTTTAATTGTTTATTGCTGCAAAATATTAGCTTGAAGTTAACCCTCAATTTTACTATCCGACATTATTTAAGGATTTTGTTATTTTTTTATCATAATAGGTGGTAAAATCTCTAGATATCATGTTGTCCAGTAAAATTTAAGGTTAAATTCAAACAGATATATTTCGCAGAAATAAACAATCAGAAATAAAATATTTTTTGGCACTTAATATGGAAAATAGATTCTTTAAAATATGAACAATAAAATCATAACGACCCTTTATAATAACGTATACTTTAGTTTTATACACTGAAAAACTTTGTAGATCAATATTTACTAAACTCGCAATTTAATTTTAGTAAATTAACTATCATACCAGGAAAAAACTGGAACACTATTATTATTTCACAGTTTGACTATTAAAATGTAAAATTCATGGTTTGACTAAAAGAACATTCAATTTTTAGTAGTCTGTTGATTAAAATTTTATCCTAAAAGGAAGAAAAAGTATAGAGCGGAAACACAACACTTCGTCGAATCGCCATATGACAGCTAACCTAACCTCAATGCTACCTTCAATAATATATTATTGAATGTATTAAAGTAGAATTAAAAATTACATAATATAACTTATGTTACAACATATATCTTAACCTAAAATACAGATAAAATAACATTCGATTTAACCGACGTAATGTATCCAATAATTTCCTTACCACTTGTGAGATTAGTATTTTCGAATGAAAAATTGTTTCTAACACACACCCAAAAGTTTCAAAATATGTCAGATTGAATATTATTAATCAGGTCAAATTTTCGAAGGAACATAATTGATTTTCATTCAAGTAGAATCTCTTTTGAAGATGATAGTACATTTGAGAAAAAATATATGAAATTATTTATATACGAATGTTTTTTGCACTTAAGGAGATTTATTTTTAATTAAAGTTTATAGTAATAAAGTAATTAAAAGGTTTTTGTAATTTATTCTAGGAAAAAAATAAAAATTTTAAATCATCTTGGTTAAGTACAAGTTTTTTTTAAATTGAAAATTCTTTGGTAATAAATTTTTTTCTTGATTTAACAGTGACAGATCGATTTGTAAGGTTCCTAATATGTTAAATTTGTAATTATCTCAACTTTTTTGAAAAATGGATTTATCAACTTTTGAAAAAGTGCTCCTCATTTGTGCGTAGGCTTATGTTTTCTTACATGTACGAGCAATGTTCATTTGCATGCGTGCAGCTTTGATCGACTGACTACTAAATTTTAATAAAAAAGAAATCATATATTGTTAATAAGCTTATATTAAATAAAATATTTTATCTAGTGACCACTTTTCCCCACTTTG
The DNA here is from genome assembly GCA_037103525.1 of Ganaspis brasiliensis. Taxonomy (NCBI): domain Eukaryota; kingdom Metazoa; phylum Arthropoda; class Insecta; order Hymenoptera; family Figitidae; genus Ganaspis; species Ganaspis brasiliensis. The sequence continues at coordinate 214,877 of JAZKLR010000852.1, read as the reverse complement.
ATAGTCAGTTTACTAAAATTTAATTGTGAGTTAAGCAAATAATGATCTATAAAGTTTTTCAGTGTATTACAAATTTTGTTTGGGTTTTTTAAAATACTTCAGTTTTGTGATTAAAAACTGTAATTGTAATTGGATTGGAAAGAAGTGGAAAACCAGAGAAAATCTAACGCCCGGTTCAAAGAATGTCATTAGAGAAAAGTTAGTTGAACCAGAAAAAGTCCTTCTACCTCCACTCCATATCAAACTGGGCTTAATGAAGCAGTACGTGAAAGCATTCTCCAAAGATGACAAATGTTTTAAATATATTTGTTTGAAATTCCCGTATTTAAGCGATGCAAAATTAAAAGAGGGGTTTTTGTGTTGGACCAGAGATCAGGCTTTTAATGGAAGATCAAGACTTTGAGAAAACCATGACACAAGTTGAGAAAAAAGCCTGGATTGATTTCAAGAAGGTTGTTAAAGGCTTTCTAGGAAATCAAAAGGATCCAAATTTTGAGAAACTTGTGAAAAGTCTGTTACAAAGTTTCCAAAAATTAAATTGCAACATGAGCTGAAAAGTTCATTTTCTTCATGATCATTTGGATTTCTTTCCTAAAGTCAATCTAGGAAGTGTAAGTGAGGAACAGGGTGAAAGATTTCACCAAGATCTCAAAGAGATTGAGAGAAGATATCAGGGTAGATGGGATACAAGCATGTTGGCTGATTACTGCTGGTCCCTAAAACGCGATTTTCCAATGTTGCAGCACAAAAGAAGATCTCAAAAGCGCAGTTTTCTAGAATCGTTTGAATCAGACGAATAGGGTTATCATTTTATATTTTAATTGTGGTCCTAAGTTTTATTTAAAAAAGAGTTTTTAAAAAAACAAAAAAAAAACAAAAAAAATATAAAAATTAAAAAAAGAACAAAAAAAATACAAAAACTAAAAAATACAACAAAAAAAAAACGGAGTGTAACTCAGATCGCCTCCTCGTGGTGCACTCTAGGCAACGTAGACAGAAATTCTACGGCTAAATGATCTTGTTCTTTATTATGTTTTACCTTAAAGTACAAATATTACTGATTTATTAACCAGCTATACTGAAAACCGCTAAGAAATAAGTTTCAAGCAAGTCCTATTAATTTTTAATTTTTTCTTCCGCCATATAAAGTCCGCCATTTTGAATTTTTAACATCTGACATTATGTTTGAAATCAGCAACCCCGAAAACCCCCGAGGAACAAGTTTCGTGAACATCTAACATATATTCTTTTTGCAATACTGATTTCATCCCTTAAACCTAACAAAGGCGTTTTCTACCCCTAAATCTCAAAACAGGCATATACAAAAAAATACGTGTAAAATATTTTACGCTATTTTAATAGTGTACCAAGTTTCAAGAACATCGGTGCATTGCACTTAAGTGGTGTTTTTTGTTAGTTTTTTTTTAAAACACTCCTAGACATAAACACACCCCCTACCTAGAGGGTTGACGCAATCAATTTTGCCTATAGCTCATTTTAAAGGGCATACTTTAGGCTTTAATTTCTGATAAGAGAAAAGTTTTTCGCACAACTGGTTTTAGCACAATAATTTTCCAAAAAGTGCCAAAAATGCATTTTTTGGGGGTCTTAACCCCCTTTTTCAAAAACTTGACGTGATGGAACATTTTAAACACCGGATTCGTGTTCAGCGCAAAAATTCCCTTCGGAAACACTTGGTCGCATTCATTCGACAGAGAAAAAGTATAGATTTGCAGGGCTGTGTAATTAATGTTTTTTCATTTTTTTTTGCATTTAAAATTCTTTTTTTTAATAACTTCTCCAATTAACTTTTAGATTATTAAATTATTGTATCCTATATAAAGGATCCATAAAATGGACATAATTTCAATTATTTATTTATTTAAAACTACTGAATTCCATACTTACCTGTCATTAATTACTTTTATATATTTTTCATTGTTTAATTAACATATTTTTCGATTTTATGTATGTGATTGATTGGCACAGAAGTTATGTAAAGTTCAGAACAAAGTAATTTATAAAAATTTTTAAAAAATTTGTACATTTAAGCAAGGCCGTAGCCAGAAAAAAATTTCAGGGGGGGTTTGTCAACAAACAGTCAAAGTGATGAACTTTTTTTTTTTTTTTGAAAACTTGAGCAGCTGTCAAAAAAATTTCGGGGGGGGGGGTTTCAAACACCCCTATCACCCCCCCTGGCTACGGCCTTGCATTTAAGTAACATCGTTGATTTAAATTTTATAAGTTTTGTTTTAAAAAAATAACGTATTTACAATTGTAAGTACAATTTTTTTTATAATTTTAATAAATTACATTGTTCTGAAATTTACATTACTTCTTTGCCATTCAATCACATACATAAATATGAAAAGTATGTTACTTAAACAATGGAAAATTTATAAAAGTAATTAATGACAGGTGAATATGAAATGCATTAGTTTGAAATAAATAAAAATTATGTAAACAAGTAAATAGTAAGTCCACAAACTTATTATAGGCGGAGTTATATACTATTAAAAGAAAACTTGCTTACTTTTAAAAACTTGAGAGAAATATTGTTTAGACAAATAAGAATTATTTAAGCAATTAAAAATATCTTGCAAATTGATGATAAATAAACCAGTTACATTTTTTCAATAATTTATGTAAGAAAATACACGTCTATTGGGAGATTTTATGAGAAGCTGATTTTAAACAGTTTTAATTGTTTAAACAAATAAACAACCAATCACTAATTTTTTGTATCTCTTTAGTTACTAAAAATATCGTAAAGTAATAAAATATTTTATGGAAAACGAAAAAAATGCAAAAAGTTATTTGTTTAAACAAATTAAAATTATTTAAACAAATGAAAAATATTAAAACAATTGAAAATTTGTTTCCAATTAGAGATAAAAAAACCAATTACAATTTTTTAATAAATTATGCAAAAAAAACTACAAGTTTCTAGGTAAATTTCATGAAAAATTGATTTTAAACAATTTTAATTGTTTAAAGAAATGAGGAGTATGTCCATGGGCGTATCCACGTTGGGGCAGGGGAGAATGGACAACCTTGCGCATTTTAGCAGGTAAGTATCTCGACCTTTGAATTGCAGCAAAGAGATGGCGCGAGCCATCTTTGATTGAACTGTGGAATGTTATTGAGAACCACAAAGGTGAGTAAAAAGGTAAGGTTGTCGATTCATCCATTCAACAGAATGCTTTCTTTGCTCTTTCAGAAATCATTCTCCTTAGTATGATGACTCACGAAGTGGTAGGAGTCAGAAAAGTTGGCCCTTGACCGTCTTCTGGCAGCCAGAGAAACAGAAACTGACACTGAAAATGGATGGGTTAGATGTAATAAAGTGCCAAAGATAAATTTCAAAACTAATAATTATTACGATATGATTAACTGGAAGACTATTACCTTGACTGTTCCACCAGTTCTTCGTTCAGTTTCTAACGAAGAGCTCATAAAAGGATTGTTGGGAGGTACTGCAAAGATGTGGAAATTTAGTGAATTTTTCTTTCACACCGTGTCACTCGAGAGAATCTTCTAATGGCATCTTCTAAAGTTATTGACCACCACCCTCGTGATCGTTTTATACGCTCTACACTGAAATCTAGGCTTCAACTGCCAAAATTTAGTACAAAATCCGATTTTATTAATAAATTTGATACAGATTCAGACTAAAACAAGCCTGACATATGATTGGTTGATTGGTTTGGGCTTGGGAGGAACCCGAAGTGCAGCCACCTCCACGTGGTGAGTTCTGGGTAACCAGCAGAGCTTAGCTGAGAGCTGCAACAATTATCACCTTGCGCTGCGGCGCGCCGACTATTCGTTCGTATCTCGGAAACGGTTTGTCCTATACGGCCATGATTATACATACCATTTTGGTAGCTAATCACGCGACAAACAATTTTTGTTTTATACATTTTGCCATGAGAGGCGTATTTCAGGCACTAGGTAGTCAATTCACGATTTTAGCCAAATTTACGAAATTTCAAGGCCGGAGTTGGGATCCAAGACGCAAGTCCGATCTCAAAACGAGAAATTTCATTGGAATCAGGAAGTACTAAGGCAACTTTTCTGCACTATTAAATCTTGAATCGAGAAAAGTCCGGAATCTATCCACTCTAACCTATACCTACGTTTATGAAGTTTGTTTTTACAATTTGGCATCTTTACATTACGTATTTGTAATTAAAATGTAACATTATATTAGAAAATATTTATAAATAATAGACAAATCATTATTGTTACTATTTTTTCTTAATTTGTTTTTATCCGAAGTTAAATTAACCGAAGGTTTTACTGAACAATTTTTTTTATTATTGAAAATGTTTATTTAACAGAATTTTTATTTTATAGAATTTCTTTTTAGCTACATTTTTATTTTAAAGAATTCTAATTAATTAAACCGAATTTAAATTTAGCAAAATTATTTTTTAATAGAATTTTATGTGAGTAGAATTTTTAAATAGAATTCTTAAAATACCAAATTGACCGAAATTGCATAGGACTGATCAAAAATCTTACAGAAATCCCATCTGAAAAAACCAAAGGTGGTTATAAGCTGAGACATGTGTTTACCCAGGCAAGAGAAACTAATGCTGATGCTGGGTTGATTGTAGCTATGACACCCAAAGTGGGTAACCGACACAGTCTTTAAATCACTGTCATTCAATATTCCATGCTTGGCTCAAGACTGCTTGAATCATCATGCGAGAAGCTTGAACATTCAATCTAGAGTCAAGCTTGAATCAACTGTGACACAATTGTTCAACTTATTAAATGATATATTTTTTGTATATATTAAAGTATATACATATGTAAATTAATAAAAAGTAAATAATAAATATAAATATTTCAACTGCTGTAGTTTTAGTAATTTTATGAATATTTAATATTAATTTTATAATAAATAAACTATAAATAAACAAAAGAAATTTATGTAATTTTATTTAATTGTAAGATATATTACAAGTAATTTAAATTTGTAAAAAATTATTTTCTTTTTTTAAAAAAATAAATTTCAAAAAATTATTACCAAACGAAACAATTTGAAGACAAGATATGATTACGTGCTCGATTACGTAATTTTTTATAATCATTTATTTCTAAAAAACTTAAATTATATAAATTGACAAAATTAATTATTTAAACAAAAATGTCCTTCAATACATTATATGTAAATGATTCTTATAATTTACTTTTGTATTATATATTATTGAAATTAATTATTTAAATAATTTTTTATTCTTAAATAATAATAATAAATTAAACTTATAAATAACAATTAATAATTATTAGTTCAGTTTGTTTATATATTCTGCAATTATTATATTAGAATATTTATTTATAATATATTTATAAGTTAGAAGATTGGATTGTATAAACTGTATATGAGTATATTCTCTATTCTACTTATTTATTTTTTATAATTAATATTTTTCAGAATTATTATAATGTAAATAGCATATAATCCAGGTCTGAACCTGCCAAAGTCACTTCTATCAATTGTCAACTACTCGTTATAGCCGAGTGGTTAGCTTACGATTCCGGCGACCGAATTCGTCTATAGGGCCGTGGATTTGATCCCTCCTTGAGCGTGCAAAATTTTAATTCATAGGTTAAGTGTTTATATGTATTAAAATTGTTAATTAGTCTTAAGTCTGTAGTAATTAAGTGTTTAAATGTACAATTAATACTAAATTATAAGAAAACTATCTGGAAAATATCAATTTAAATAATTTTATAGATGAACATTGAAATATGTTTAAAAAAATTTTTGTTGTATTAATTTTATTATAATTTGCAGCAGTACAGTAATTAAAAAAATAATCATTACGAGAATAGTATTATTATTTTATATATATTTATAATATAATAATACCCTCTCGTGGTGTCACCTTGTCGTGGTAAGGGGGCTTAGGACCGATCAGGTGCTTGCCCTTCGGTCACCATCACTAGACGACCTGTTCGGCTCTTCCCAGAACTCATCGACTCCCGTTGTTTAGAGAGTTTGGGCACCGGGGAACGAACGGGACCCAGTTAATTCGTGTACTCGCCGTTCTTGTACTTGGTGCACTAAGCTACCTGTGAGGTATGAATGGGAGCTAACCATCCTCGTCAGCGGTGGACGACTTGAGATTCTCGAAGGAATAGGACACTCCTGACTGCTTGGTATCCCAAGTTGGATTGGAGTAGTCTTGATCTAGAGTTGATGGCCGATGGACCGGTTGTCTGTCCGGTCTGACCAACGACACCGACCCAATTTAAGATTCTTACGCCATGCCCATGGATGAATGGCGCCAGGGTTACCAAATCCGCATTGAAGCTGCCAGGGATGGCGCGAACGTCGCTCAACCTACATGCTATTTAATTTAGCGTCTGTAAAGTGCAGGCGTCGGTTGCTGATGCCGAGAGCCTGGGTGGCGGAAGCTCTGTCGTCGTCAGTGACACGCTCGTAAGTGTCTCAAGCGTTGTTCTCAGGATAGCGGGCATCCTCTTAGCGATTTAATGCCTTACTCACATATCGGAGCTCTGTGTGGATGGACCGTTTTTCTCCAAGGCTCGTAGGATGTAAATGGATGCATTTAAATTTAGATTTAACGATGAAAAAAGGCGCCTTGACAATGAAGGAGGCAACTCAAAGGCATCGAGTAATGCTAGCAAGAGTGATGCTCGGGCAAGTTTATCGTTTTTGGCGGTGGAGGACCTTGGACCAGGCGAGAAAGCGATGCGGGCGTTAGCAGCCTTGTGATTTAGTGTAATTTGATCCTTTTAAGTACAACTATATTTTTCAATTAATTGTGAAATAAATTTAAAAAATTATTAAGAATATGGCGACGGACAGTGCAACGCTTTCAGTGATTAAAAGAGAAGATTTTTATAAAAAGTTGTCCAAGTATTATTCGAAAAAGCCGAATACCTTTTAATGATGATTAGAAATCAATCAAGTCAGTTATTAGGCTTTGCTCAGAAAAATCGCTTGATAAAATTGGTTTTACAAAGTTTTTTTTTTACATTAACTTTTTTTTTCGTTGCAAGTTTTGCAACAACGCAGAAATATTTCAGTTGGAGGTGGAGGAGCCATTAATTTGCCAAAATTAATTATAAATTTATTCCACATTGAGAAATGTAGTTGTATGAAAGGCTCAAACGACACTGAATTATTTAAAAACAGTTACCCGTCAATGAACGATTAATTGATAAATAAGTAAATAAGGGCCCTACTGAAATTTTTTATGTGAAATTTTTACATGAAATTCATATAAAAATTTATATGAAAGAGGTTATGAAATGAAAATTGATGTCAAAAAGTTTATAATAATTCATATAGAAAAGGACAAATAAAAAATTGATTTTTATTTTAAAAAAATATATTTATTTTAATTAATTGTATAAGTCACGTCAATCTAATAATAACATAATACAAATATCTTAAATTTTTATTAAATAAATTGATTTTCATTATTATTAATATAGAGATTATATGATAATGTAAATTAAAATATGTATAGTTCTTAAAAGAATAAAATCACATCACTCACTACTCACTATACACAGAATGGAATTTTGCAGAAACTTTATTTTTACAAAGATGGAAAAGAGGCAATTTCTACATTTTATTTTATCTACAACGTTCCCCGACATCCTTCCTCTCTAGGCTTTGTTTAGAATTTGGTTAACATGTGCGTAGAGCTCTTGAAAGGAGCAACCGTTTCTAACGGTACTTGTTCCTTTTCATTCATAGGAAAAGTCGTTTCCTTATAGTTTTCTACCAAATCTCAGAGAGGAAAGATGTCCGCAAACGTCCTAGATAAAGTAAAATCAAGAATAAAATTTGAGGCATTCTCTGAGCAAAAAGCCACCCTAAAAAAAAAGTTGCCTAATGTTTTGGTCAATGATATGTAGTCAAAAAACAAAAAAAATAATTATAATTTTATTTTTGACAAGAAAAATGCAAAAAAATGTTTGTTTTTTAATTTTTGACCAACACTCCCCCCTAGGAACTTTTTTATAGCTACCTAGAAATGATCTTTATTTTATAAGCTTTTCAACCCCCTAAATGCCATTTTGGGAAAGCAAGATTCGTAGAAGCTACAGGTGAATGTGTGCTACAGTACACCTTACAAATCGTTCTTTTTGTTGTAGAAAAAACAATGTATACCATTTTTTCACTTTTTTGATCAAGTATAGAAAGTTGGTAACATTAAAATCATTTAAGACTATATAAAAGAAAACTGGATGCAAATTAGTAAGGTGTACTGTAACACACATTCACCTATAGCTTCTACGTATCTTGCTCTCCCAAAATGGCATTTAGGGGGTTGAAAAGCTTATAAAATAAGGATCATTTCTAGGTAGCTATGAAAAAGTTCCTAGGGGGGAGTGTTGGTCAAAAATTAAAAAACAAACATTTTTTTGCATTTTTCTTGTCAAAAATAAAATTATAAAAATAATGAGTAATTTTATTTAAAAGTTTAGGAAATTCTGCACAAAAAACACCCATAAGATTTTTAAATCCATTTATCCGGTTAAAAGTTATTGTCAGTTGAAAATTACGCTGCAATAAAATTGGGCCCCTGATAACATGGCAACCACGCATTACACAGACCTAAGAACCCACTTAAAATTTTTGTTTTTTGACTACATATCATTGACCAAAACATTAGGCAACTTTTTTTTTAGGGTGGCTTTTTGCTCAGAGAATGCCTCATTTATAATTTGTTTTTTTCCCTCCTTTATAAAAATAAAATGTTTTCGGGAAATTAAAAACTTGTTTAGTGAATAATGAATTATGTAATTTTATTCTTTAAAGAACTGTAAATGTATTAATTTACATTACCACTATCTTTATGTTAATAAACATCAAATTGTTTCATGAAAAGTTATAAAATTTCTATTGTATTATTACAGGATTGACATGATTTGTATAATTAAATAGAATAAATGTATTTTTTAAAATAAAAATCTAGTTTTTGTTTTCTTTACTTATCTTGTTTCTGTGATTATTTCTGTTTTAAATCTATTTAGTGGTGTTACCATTTTTTTTTTATTATTATTTAATGTTTTATTACTATTTATCAATTTTTATGGTATTTTTCACATAAAATTTTACGTCAATTTTCATATGGTTTTTCATATAATTTTTGACACCATTTCTTTATGTCCTTTTTCATATAGGTGATTCTCCACAAAGTAGTAACTTTTGATAACATTAAAATTTTAAGTAAAAAATATTTTTTCTTAAATATTTCTTATGTACAATTTATAAACAATTATTTTAAAATATGATTCAAAACATTTTTGAGCTTAAATTAACACCTTAGTCTTATATAAAAAATTTTAAAGGTTACAAACATTTTTTTAAAATATTTAATTTTTTACCTTAAACGAATATCCTAAGGATGTTAGCTTATTTAGAGGATGTTTGTACACTGAGAAAACGGAATTCTTATATTAAGTAACTTTTACTATTTAAAAGTAAAACCTAAACTGACTGGAATTTCTGCGCAGGTCAAGCAGTTTTTACTATTTCCGGAGTAAATTTTACTATTTCTGAAGTAACTTTTAGTAAAATAATTAAAACTTACTTCGGAAATTGTAAAAATTGCCAGATATGCGCAGAAATTTTGGTCAGTTTAGGTTTTACTTTTAAATAGTAGAAGTTACTTTATCTTTTTTTTCAGTGTAGGACATCAAAGAAAATTCTTGAAACACTTGATCACGAGTTAAAAAAAGTATAATTACGTAAATAATTATACAGAAATTAATCAATATTTTGATTTAAAACTCAGGTTAATGGTATTCTTATAAAAAACAAAACACTGCTCCTATGTATTTCGAATTTTATGAACCGGAGTTTACAGAAACCGGAGTTTACGAATCAAAGAAAATAAATTATTATAGCAGAAAAACTTAATAAAATATAAAGGTCTTTGCAGAATACTGCATAGATTTGACTACTTTATACCACTATTATTTTTATTTTATTTTAAATACAAACAATTCAATTATTTTTGAAGAACCGGAGTTTACATGTCATTAAAATACGCAGAAAATTAATATTAATTTTTGAAATTATAAAGCTAAATATCCTATTTCTTCAACTAAGTTGGACTTAAATCAAATTTTTTACCTCAATAACATTAATATTCAGTGAAAATTCAATATAAAAATGATTAAAATTACTAAAAAACAATGAACATGTAAACTCCTGTTCCAAATAACAAAAAGGTGGAGAAAGTATTCAAAAATGATTTTCGCAAAAGTTATTAATAAAAACTGGAAAACAATACACAAAAAACGAAGCTTTTGAGATAAACTGTCGATTAGAACAGATAAAAATATTTTAAAAATATGATTTATTTAAAAAAAATGTATTAAATCTCACGAGTCCTATGTGGAGAACCTAAAAAAGTGCAGATTTGAGGAGTTTTTAACCATTTCATGTCCTTTGATGTTAAAAAAAATATTTCTCAATCATGATATTAATAAACATAATAACAAAGAATAACTGTACAAAGAATTAAATATTTATTTATATAAGGTTAAAAGTTATTAAGTGGGGAAGTAAAAATAACCAGTCTGTTTTCTAAATCAACATAATAAGACTTAGAGATTTCATGACATGCATTATTATATTAGCCACATTGTGAAATTTATACCATTACACTAAGTGCATAATTAGCCGTTGCACTTCATGAAATGTCTAAAAATAACTTATTTCACAATGTGGCTCAGCTTCATGAAATGTCTAATTTCACTAAGTGGCTACGACATATGTGAACGTATATAAGAAGTACATAATTATAATGATATGGTTACAAATTCTTTATGCAGGTACCATTTAGAACTCGACTCCTTAAGTGTGACGTCACATTTTATTTACACTTCACCCCCTAACTGCAAAAATCTTAAGATCCACCCCCACCTAGCTCCCTCGACTGTGCTACGTAGTTTATATGACGTAGTTTATTGTTGGGACTTTCCGATCGTAAAGTTTTTTCGATCGTGGTTTTCAAGCCAGTCAAGCATGGCAAAAAGAGCCAAAAATAAAAGTCGAAATTTTAATTTTTCAAAAACACAGCCTTGCAGAGAATAAAATGGTGCAACTTTTTTGTCCTGAACATTTTATTATAGCAGTAATATTTTTAACAATAATGAAGGAAAATTGAAAAATTTTTGTTTTCAATTTTAATTAAAATTTAAAACTTAAAACGTCATATCTCGGGTAAATTTTAATAAAATTAAATAAAACTTGGTATACACTGCATGATTGAAAGGATACAAAATATTTATTATTCAGTTACTTTTTAATAATAATAGAGACCTGTTTGTAATAATGTTACTGACGAGTAGTATTCGAGGAAGTTTTTTGTTTCCGCTATTAGAAAGAACTTCAAGCGAGAAAGTTTTTTATTAATATCCAAAGAAGTTTTCTGGTAAGTTTCATATAAGAAATCAATCAAATTTACTTGAAATTTGTTATTCGGGGGTTTTTGATAATAAGTTATTTTTATAATGAAATTATTTTTTTGATAAAAGTAGTCTGCCATATGGGGCAAAATTCCTAAACTGTCCAGGTCAAAAAATAAAATTTATTCAAACTTTGCTAAAGTGTTTCCATTGTTAGTGAAAGTGTAAATACCAAATATTTTCAAATTCCACTAAATAGTTTTTGAGTTAGACAGTTTTAAAATTTTGAATTTTTTTCAAATGTAGTTTTTTAAATTTAATATATTTCTAAGTAGAATGCATAAAAATTAACATATATATAGTGATTTTTAAAGCTTTTTTGACAGGCTATTTGATTATAATAAATGTTTTTTTGTAAAAAGAAAATCTGACCTTGAATTTCAAGGTCAAATTCTTAATTTGATTGTATCTCGAAATCGGATTTTTTAAAAAAACTTTTACCTGTCTCAACGGAAAGCTTGACTTTTTCCTATAAGATATATTAAAATCAGAGTGGAACTCTAAATACTTTTGTCAAAAAGACATCTCAAATACCCGCGCGCTTGAATAGCGCGACCTCATGCAAGTAACAACTGGTTTCTCGAGCGCGCGCGGATATTTGAGATGTATTTTTGACAAAAGTATTTAGAGTTCCACTCTGATTTTGACATATCTTATAGTAAAAAAGTCAAGCTTTCCATTGAGATATGTTAAAATTTTTTTAAAAAATCCGATTTCGAGATACAATCAAATTAAGACTTTGACCTTGAAATTCAAGGTCAAATTTTTCTTTTTACAAAAAAACATTTATTATAATCAAATAGCCTGTCAAAAATCTTTAAAAATCACTATATATATGTTAATTTTTATGCATTCTACTTAGAAATACATATATTAAATTTAAAAAACTAGATTTTAAAAAAATTCAAAATTTTAAAACTGTGTAACTCAAAAATTATTTCATGGAATTTGAAAATATTTGGTATTTACACTTCCACTAACAATGGAAACACTTTAGCAAAGTTTGAATAAATTTTATTTTTTGACCTGGACAGTTCAGGAATTTTGCCCCATAATAGATCCGCCATTTTGAATTTTGAAAAACTGATAACGGTTTCATAATCAGCAACCCCGAAAACCCGCGAGTAACGAATTTCAAGTAAATTGGATTGATTTTAGTTAAAGTCATCCGCCATATTGGATCCGCCATTTTGAATTTTGAACAACTGATAACGGATTTGTAATTAGTGACCTCAAAAACTGCCGAGCAAATAATTTCATCAAAATCTAACTAAGTCTTTGTCCCTATTACCAATTTGTTGTAACCTTCAGTGCCGGCTCGAGGGGTGTTCAACATGTTCATTTGAACAGGGTGCCAGATCGAAGGGGGCGTCAAAAATTTGTGAGTTCTTTATTGGAAAAATACGGAATAATCGAATAGAAAAGGATAGAGAAAGTAGGTGAGGCTGGGGCTAGTTGTAACAATTTTCAGAAAATTGGATATACAGTAAGGTCGCGGTAAGTGTCCGTTTCAGTAACTGTCCGAGAGCATGTTTCAGAAAGTGTCTCTCCCTCTACTACTACCGTCAGTGCTGTCTATTTCGCTGCGGCACGAGGCTTTTGAATAATTTCAAAACCGACCTTTTCGAACGCAGATTACGCTCCTGCTTTAACCCCCGAAAAGATTCTGGGGCGTGGCTTAAGGAATGGACAGTTACTGAAATCGCTGGTCCCGACGAGTGGACACTTACCGCGACCTTACTGTATTGTGAAATGTATCAAGTATTTTATAACTATTCTTGCTTTTATTGATAAAGCAATTGTTCATACAGCAAATCAAAGCAAAAAAATATTCAAAAGTACACCTTTTTCTTAAAATTGTTTAGTGGGCGGTGGAATAGCGTGTGTAAGTTAAAAAGGTAAGAGAGTGTGTGTATTTTGCGTGGGTGATTGAGGTTTGAGTGTAAGAGAAAAGAGTGTGTGGAAATAAGGGTAAAAGTAAGGGTGAATTAGAGGTTAGGTGTGTCTGAGGGGGAAGTGTGCGGTGAGAGGAGAGAGAAAGGCTGGGCAGGTGAGAAGAGAGACAAAGGTTGGGCAGGCGAGAGCAGAGTGAAAGGCTGGGTAGGTGTGAGGTGAGAGAAAGGTTGGGTAGGTGACAGAAAGACTGGGTAGGTGAGACTACCGGAGAAAGATGAGTGGTAAGGATGAGATGGAGGTTGACAGGGTGCAGCAGACGGCAGAAGGTGACGGGACTAACCCAGAGCAGGCGGGTGAAAGCGCGCCTGTTCAAAAGGAAGTCCTAGCAGAAGACGAGGTGTTCCTGACCCAGAAGACGGGAGTGGAGTCAGAGGCTGTCAGAAGGGGTAGGCTCAGTAATTTTGCGAGGGTGCAGCGTGCGGGTAGTCTGGGCTCGGAGGGGGATTTAAGGAAATATTTAGGAGAAAAAGGGAGGAAAAGAATTAAGGACGAAGGATATTTTGAGGATTGTATGGAACGGGTGACGACAGCGGTGAGAGAATTAGCAGTAGGGACAAGAGAGATTCGAAAAGATGGAGGGGGAGTTAGAAAATTGTAAAACAAGAGAGGAGAGTAGAGAGCAACAGTTAAATGAAATATGGGAGGAGATAGGAAAAATTAGAGGGAAGTTGGACAAGTGGGATGAAGGGTGGAAGAAAGAAAAAGAGAAGGTGAAGGAGATGTGTGATAGGGTAGAAAGGAGAAGAGAGGTGGAAGTAGGCGAGAGAAAGGAGTTGGAGAAAAGAATAGAAAAATTGGAAGGGTGGAGCAGCACCAAGGGGGAGGAGTGGGATATGTTGAAACTAAATGGAGGGGATGTGGAGGAAAAGGTAAAAGTGTTGGAGAGGAAATTAGAGCGAATCGAGAAAGATAGAAGGAAGGCTAATGTGATAATAAGAGGATTAAAAGTAGAAAGAGGAAAGGAGAAGGAAGAGGTAGAAAAGATATTAAGGGAGATAGAAGCGAAGGTAACAGTGAAGAGAGTAGTGGGGGTAGGAGGGATGGATAGGCAGAGACCGACGGTATGTGTAGTGGAGTTAGGGAGTGAAGAGGAGAAATGGCAGGTAATGGAGAAGAAAAAAGCGTTGAGAGGTAGGATAGAGAGGATAGAGGAGGATTTAACGCAGGAGGAGAGAAGAGTAAGCTGGTGGATTAATCAGAGAGCCTGGGAGGAGAGAGGAAAGGGGAAGAGGGTAAGAGTGGGAAGAGGGTGTCTATGGATAGATGGTGAGAGACTAAAATTGGAGGAGAGAGAGGAAGGAGTGATGGAGTTTCGAAGGGAGGGTAACGAGTTGGAGGAAAAGGAGAAGAGAGAGGAGGGGTTTCAGGAATAAGGAAGAAGAAAGTAGGAGGTATCAGGAAAGGCAAAGGGATCACAGTGGCTTTTTGGAATGTAGCGGGGTTAGGGAATAAGGATGATGGCTTTTGGACAACAATAGAAAAATGGGATGTGGTGTTTATGAGTGAGACTTGGGTGGATGAGGGAGATTGGAGAAAGTTAAAATGGAAGGCTCCCAAGGGTTATGTGTGGGAGGTGCAAGCAGCAGTAAAAGAAAAGAAGGCTGGCAGAAAGTCGGGTGGAATGTTCGTAGGAGTGAGAAAGAGCATAAGGTGGTCGAAGAAAAAGAAGGGAGAGAGAGGCGCGGAGGAATGTATGGAGAGGAGAATAAAGATTGGGAAAGAGGAAATATGCCTGGTAGGGATGTACAGAAGGAGAGGAGAAGAGGAAGGGTGGGATAGGCTAGAGGAGTGGATGGAAGAAGGCAAAGATAAGATAGTGATAATAGGAGGTGATCTCAATGTGTGGACAGGGGAAAGGGGAGGGGGTTGTTGGGATGAAGAAAAACAGGAGTTTTGTAGGAATTCAAAGCACAAAGAGGTGGATCAGGAGGGAAGGAGATTGTTGTGGATGCTTGGAGAGAGAGGGTGGTCGGTATTAAATGGTAATACAATGGGGGATGAAAAAGGAGAATTTACGTTTCATGGGAAAGGCAACTCGGTGATCGATTATATATTGGCGGAGGAGAATGGGAGGAGGTTGGTGAGGAGGCTAGAAGTGGGTAATGAGGTGGGGTCGGATTACTTCCAAGTGGTGATAGAATTCAAGGCAGAGAAAGAAAAGACGAAAAAGAAGGTAGGGGGAAAAGAGAAAGGAGGGTAAAGAGGATGGGAAAATGGAAGGAGGATAGTTTAAAGAAGTATCAGATTAAAATGGAAGAGTGGGATTTAGAAGAGACAAGGGAAATTGGAGTTGAGGACAGATTGGCAGGTCTAAGAAAGAGAATAGGGGCACAAAGGAGGAGATAGGAAGGGAATTAGAGGAAGAAGTGTTGGGGTACGGGGGATGGTGGGATGAGGAGTGTGAAAGGAGTAAGGAGGCGTTAAGAGAGGATATAAGGAACTGGAGAAAAGGATGGTTAGATAAGGGAGAATATAATAGGAGGCATAGAGTGCACGGACGGCTTTTAGAGATGAAGAGGGAATTAGATAGGAAGAAGTTTATGGAGAGAGTGGAAAAGGCGATAAGAGAAGGCAAAGAATGGGAAGTAATAAATAGAGAGAGGAGGAAAAGACAGGAGATAAATCAAGAGATTAGCTTAGAGGAATGGACGAGATACTTTAAGGAGATGTACGGAGGGGTAGGGGTGAGAGTTAGGGGAGAGGGCAGGAAAGTAAGAGGGATGGTTGATGGAGAGGAAGAGGTTAGTAGGGAGGAGGTCAGAAGGGCAATAGATAAACTGAAGAGGGATAAAGCAGCTGGGATGGAAGGAATGGAAAATGAGGAATTGAAGTATGGGGGGGAAGGAGTAAGGGAAGAGATATGGAAAGTGATCAAAGATGTGTGGATAGGGAAAGGATGGCCGGAGGAGTGGAAGACAGGGGTGATAGTGCCTATAGTAAAGAAGGGGGAAGGAAGAAATGTGGGAGATTATAGAGGAATCACGTTGATGCCAGTGGTGTATAAGGTGTATGCGGAGGTAATCAGGAGTAGACTAGAAAAGAAGGTGGAAGGGCTAGGGTGCATCCCACATAATCAAACGGGATTTAGAAAGGGAATGGGGACGATGGACAATATATATGTGCTGAATCACTTAGTGAGCAGGGGATTGGAGAAAAAAGGGGGAAAAGTGGTGGCGGTGTTTGTCGACTTCAAATCGGCATTCCCGTCAGTTAACAGGGGGGTTCTATGGAAGGTCTTAAAGGATAGAGGAATAGAGGAGAGTTTGATAGAGAGGATAAAAGAGATTTATGAAGACTCATGAGTAAAGGTTAGAGTGGGAGGGAAATATGGGAGGGAGTTCTGGCTGGGAAGAGGGTTAATGCAGGGATGTCCTCTGAGTCCTTTGCTATTCAATTTACTGATAGCGGATTTGGAGGAAAGGCTATGGAGGAGAGGGAAAGGAGGAGTTGTGCTAGGGAGATCGAGGATATATACCCTGGCGTACGCGGATGATATAGTGTTGCTTGCGGAGGATGTGAGTGGAATGAGGTTGTTAATGAGTGAATTTGAGAAGTATGTGTGTGAGAGAGACTTGTGGGTGAATGTGGATAAGACGAAAGTGGTGAGATTCAGGAAAAGGAAGGATGTGAGAGGGGAGGTGCTGAGATTGAATGGGAGGGTGGTGGAAGAGGTAAATGAATTTTGTTACTAAGGATATTGGTTTGAGTCGAATGGATCGAATGAGTTGAATGTGAGGAAGAGAGTGGAAAAGGCTAGTAAAGTTATGGGACAAGTGTGGGGGATAGGGAAGAGAAGGTTTAAGAATGATTGGAAAAGAAGAGTGTGGATGTTTTATGCGTTGGTGTGGTATGTAGTCAGTTATGGGGTGGAAATATGGGGATGGAGAGAGAGAGGGTTGGTTGAACGGTTGCATGAAAGATTTCTGAGGTGGGTGATGGGGGTGAGTAGAAGCTGCCCAGGGTATATGATCCGAGAGGAACTGAGTAGAGATAAAATGATGGTGAGGCAAAGAAAAAGAGTATGGGGTTTTGAGGAGAAGCTAAGGAAAGGAGGGGGTAGTAGAATAGCACAGTTGTGTTGGAAGGCTGTTAGGGAAAGAGAGGAGAATGGGACGGAGAGTAGAATTAGTTGGGAGAGAGATAGATGGGTGGTAAGAAAGGAGGAAAAAGGAATGAAGGTGAGGGGTTGGGAGGAATTGGAAAAGCTTATGAGGGAAAAGGATCAGGAGGAGAGATGGGAGAAAATCAAGGAGTATAGATACAACAGATGGTATGGGATGGTGAAGAATGAAGGTGTACCAAGGTATTTGAATGCATGGAAGAAAGAGAAAAAATGGAACAGGGTGTTAAGGTTTAGGATGGGTGAGGGTATGAAAGAGTGTAGATATTGGATGAATGAGGAGGAGAAGATGTGTAGGGTATGTGGGTTTGAGGTGGAGGATTGGGCGCATGTGTTGGATAGATGTACTGGAGTGAATGAGGAAGGAAAGGGCATAGGGGAGTGTGTAGGTTGGGTTTTGGATGAAAGTGGGCAAGGGGAAGTATGGATGAAGGAGCTAGAAGAACGGAGAGAGAGAATGAGATTAGGAACGGGGTATTAAAAGATGGATTGAGTAAATAGTAAAGAGTAAGTAAAGTCGCGAGGCTCGCTTATGAGAGCACTACGGTTAGGAAACGGAAGCCCTGGCACTAGAAGAGAGTACGTAGATGGTAGAATTGCGTTTGGCGATGTAGGTTAAGACTCGATGTATATAGTATGTAAGAATATTGTAAAGGGAACGGGAGCCCTTCGAGCCCGTAAAAGGGAGAATAAACAATTTATAAACTATTTTTTATCTGTTTATGGCAAATTTGTAAATAGAAATCTTAAAATTATGTTTATTTTATTATTTAACATCGAAATCACCAAATTCAACTTATGTAAGAAAACAATAAAAAATTTTAAAATGTTCTTAACTGTTTCAATTATAAAAATTAATAATTAAAGTCTTTATATTAAGTTGCAATGTAGCTGTAAGCAATATTTTTCCGATTTTGATGTTCACACTTTTCCATAGCAACTTTTAAAAGTTAGAACTCTTTATTTTTAATTATATTTAAGGTTATGTTTGACACATAAAAGGAGCTGTGAGAAAAAGTATTAAATTGAATTGAATTTTTTCTTCCTCACATTCTTATAATTATAAATTCACAATTAAGACTTGAAATAAATTAAAAATATTAATATTATTTCATGAAATCTTACCTGGTAGTTACACAAATATAAACATTATGCTCGCGAAACATGTTACAAATAACCCCAAGAAACTGTTACAACCTGCCCCATAGCACGAAGGTTAGGTTAATTGAATTTTTTAATATTATTTTGTTATTTTCAGTCAAATTTAATATAGCATAGTAACGACAGATATATTTAGAATATCTATGCTCAAAATAGAGATAATAAAATAATATTATGTATTAAAAAAATCAAAGTTTACGAATTTCATTTTCCCTTGTTTACCTGTCAAAACTGACGCATTTACAAAAAATTTCTTATTATTCTTTCTGGTAGCCTACTGGTAGTTTTGATCTATTCTCATGGTTCTAAAGATAAAAAATAGTCAAATACTTAAAGTCACTATTCAAGTCTCAAAAAAAATTTTTTTTTTAAATAAAGGTGAAATCATAAGGAATCAGAATATGCACATTAGAAAGTTCAAAAAGTGGCCAAATCAAGTAAAAAGTATTTTAAAAAATTTAAAAAACTTTTTTTGGGTAAAAATTTTGAATTCTTTTTTATTGTAATGTTATGTTAAACTACGTTAATTTATCTATTTTGTCTGTAATTTTCATTAAAATTCATTTTGCCGATTAGAAAATGAGTTTTGAAAAAAACACTGCTCTGAAATTCAACATGACGTAGTGGGCGCCATTTTGTAAATTTTCGAAAATCCTTTTTGGGTTTTAACAATCATACCTAAGACTATTATTTTCCACAGCTTCAAAGAAATCGAAAGACTACTTGCATATCGCTTTTCTTTTGACGGAGTCTTGCCCACATCGAACAATTTTAATTAAATAATTTCTCTCATGCTGTGACGTAATAAAATGTTTTTCATTTTTTATATACCTCACTTAAAAACATAAATAAAAGTTGTTCAGTTACGCTGGATCCACTTGTAAAAAAAGCGTTCACCAGCTAGCTGTTTCCACAAAGACGAAAAATAAGGTAAACACCTAATTTAAAGAAGATAAAGAATCTAATAAAAATTCAAACATAGTATAACACTATTATTTTAAAACTTAGGTGAAAGAAGAATAAAATAAAAGAATTCAATAATTAAAAAATTATTGTTTTTTAATTATATAATAAAAAAACTGCAGAGTGTAAATTGGGCAGTAAATTAGTTATATGCAAGAACAACAATTTTGATGCACGTAGCAGTTCCACGGGGACGATGAAGCGCGGGCCCCGGTTTTTTAAAACTGCCATATTTAATAAATTTATGACTTTTTATATAAAACTTTTCAGAAAACTTCTTTAGATCTTAATAAAAAACATTTTCGCTTGAAGTTCTTTCTAATAGCGAAAAAAAAACTTCCCCGCATACTACCTTCAGTAACATTATTACAAACAGGTCTCTATTGTTATTAAAAAATAATAGAAAAATAAATCTTTTTTTTATCTTTTTAATCATTCAGTGAGCTTCACTGGATTGAAATGCGTAAGTATACCAAGTTTCATTTAATTTCATTAAAATTTACTCGAAATATGACGAGTTATGTTTTAAAATTTAATTAAAATTGAAAACAAAAATTTTTTACTTCTTCATTATTGATCAAAATATTACTCCTCTAAAAAAATTTTAAGGACAAAAAAGTTGCACAGTTTTATTCTCTACAAGGCTGTGTTTTTGAAAAATTAAAATTTCGACTTTTATTTTTGGCTCTTTTTGTCCAGCTTTACTGTCTTGAAAACCATTCACCAAGCCCAGATTGAGTTATTTGATGCCCAATTACTAAAAGTAAAAAAATGTCATTTTATTAATTACTAATCGATAAATTAATATATTATTTAAATCATTTAAGTTTTTTCAATTTTTGGAATCTACTAAAAATATAGACCCTTTCAACTTCGTTGGGGATGATCTTAGGCTCTTTCAATTGCCTGTTGAATACTGTAACACTGAGCCCTTATGCTAAAGTGTGACATGAAAATAATGACACGGATGTATGTCATTACTTTCGTGTCATTTTTTCGCGATCACACGAGAAAAATGACATGGCAAAGAATGTACCATTAAAAAAGTTGTATTATTATTAGTTTTATAACAATTTTATATAAACGTACATTAAGCACTATTTTCAGGATAAAAAATTACTGCCCAGTTGTAGGTGCTGTAGAATACGACTGCGCATCATGGCATTTTTATATATCCTTATTGACATGTCATTGTTTCTGTGTCATTTTTCTCGTGTGGTCAAGAAAAAAGGCACAAAAGTAATGGCATGCATCCATGTCGTTATTTGCATGTTTCACTTTTTCATAAGGGAGCTATACGGAGGCAAAGAGCGACCGCTCCATACAATTTCACAGTTTAAATGTCGCCTCACTTGGACACATGTTGACTAAGTCTTTAATTTAATTTGAATTTTTCAAAAATTATTACATCAAACTTTTTGCCAATTATATGCAGATTGTCCTCCAGGGTTGTTATATACTATTCTGAATTTCGTTTAAAAATTAAAGGAATGAAAAGACGACATTTAAATCAAGATCGAACCTATTAAAATTAAATAATTTATTAAAATTTGAAAACTGTAAAAAAGTATAGGGGGTCGTTTCCATTTCAATTCAGACAGGCTATGTATGTTAAAGTCAGGGAATCATTTCTCATTGAAATATATTGTTTTTCAGACAATTTTAGACGACTCGTATTTTCCCGATTTGGTAAAAAAAAATTTTTAACGAAGTTATGCGGATTTCAATTTTTTAAGTTGAAAAGTGAGATTACAAGAAAATAACATTAACATTTTTTAAAATTATTATATCTTTTTTGCTATTGTATATATTAAAATGATCTTTTCTGTGTCTAATTGAGGCTTTCATGTTCTTTTAAATTCCATAAGAGAATTTAAAATATTTTCATATTTAACAAAATGGCGGCGTTTTTTCGAAAAAAATAGAAATCAGATTTTCTCAAAAACCCCACCGTTTTTTTTTCTCTCAATTTTTTTACTACTTTCTGGAAGTATAATTATTATTTTCTATAAGAATTTATTGGAGTCCCGCTTCCTGGGGAAGAATAAAAAAAAAATTTCTTTTTATGAAAAAAAAATTCAAAGTTTTTTTAAACCCTCTACTAGATACAACAAAAGTCCAAATAGAAAAAATGTTCCTCTTAAAAAGTAGAGTAAAAAAGTCTTATGGCTTTTATCTCTATCTTGCAAATCTTTCGAATTATAAAAAATTTTTTCATGTTTACAAGTAAAAATTATACTTGCAAAAATGCAAAAATTTTTCTTTTAAATTATATAACCATAAAAACTAGAAAGTAGTAAAAAAATGTCGAGAAAATGTTTTGAATTTTTGTAAGTGTAAATTATACTTGCCAAAATGCAAAACTTATGGATTTAATTCGTGTTATAATTAATAATTTGAAAGATTCGCAAGTTAGAGGTAAAAGCCATAAGACTTTTTTACTCTACTTTTTAAGAGGAACATTTTTTCTATTTGGACTTTTGTTGTATCTAGTAGAGGGTTTAAAAAAACTTTGAATTTTTTTTTCATAAAAAGAAATTTTTTTTTTATTCTTCCCCAGGAAGCGGGACTCCAATAAATTCTTATAGAAAATAATAATTATACTTCCAGAAAGTAGTAAAAAAATTGAGAGAAAAAAAAACGGTGGGGTTTTTGAGAAAATCTGATTTTTATTTTTTTCGAAAAAACGCCGCCATTTTGTTAAATATGAAAATATTTTAAATTCTCTTATGGAATTTAAAAGAACATGAAAGCCTCAATTAGACACAGAAAAGATCATTTTAATATATACAATAGCAAAAAAGATATAATAATTTTAAAAAATGTTAATGTTATTTTCTTGTAATCTCACTTTTCAACTTAAAAAATTGAAATCCGCATAACTTCGTTAAAAATTTTTTTTTACCAAATCGGGAAAATACGTGTCGTTTAAAATTGTCTTAAAAACAATATATTTCAATGAGAAATGATTCCCTGACTTTAACATACATAGTTTGTCTGAATTGAAATGGAAACGACCAGGGCATTTATTTTTTTTTCATTAAAGTAGATAATAAAATGTTACCAACTTTTTAAAGCCCAAATTTCACGCTTTTGAATTCCATCCAAGTATGATAGCAGATCCTTTTTACAAGCTTGATTAGAAATTAAGTCACTACTTGACTTATTGGCAAATGTTTCTAAAATATCCTTTGCGCCCAAAACCCGATACATTTTTTCTAAATCAAGTTGCACCAAGAATTCTCCATAATTTGCCAACGATTTATTTATATAAACTAAGATAAACACTAATAAACAATACATCCTTCTAATTATATAAGTCATTTTGAACACAAAATAGTCAGAAATAATACATTAATTTTTATTTTTAAATCAAGTTTTCTAGGTTGTTCTTCAACATCCTTCTACTTAATTACTGATTAACTAGATTTTAAATCATGTATATATACATATTCCAGATCTAAAACGATACTATTTACATCACTTTTTTTTGTCATAAGTGTTGTCATGCAGAAAAGTCATTGATAATTGACTATAAGTATAGTTTCATTTAATGCATTTTTTGTGTGAGGAATTGCGTTATTTTCTTCGTGAAATTACAATTTTTAAAATTTATACATTCTTTATAACATACTAAAATTAAAGATACCCAAAAAATAATACATTGTACGTGGATTTGCACGTAAAATATTCTGTTAAAAGTTTTAAGTATAATGAAAACTGTAGTATCATTTCAAATAAAAAACATAACCCAATGGGAAATTGCCAATGATCACCATTGGCTAAATAATGGTCCCATAATTGGCGGCCAACAGTTTTTTCTTGGCAAACTATTGGCAACCAATATTGGACCACAGTTGGTCAATCCTTGGGATGATAACGGGTTTGCCAGTCATCGGCAGCCATCATTGGTTCAATATTGGTTGCCAATGATAATGCCAATAAATAAAATTTTTTAAATTAACAATATTAAAATCTATATTTTTATATTGTTAATTTATTTATTGTTTAAAAAAATTTTTTTTTTAATAAATATTTTAATTTATTTATTAATGCATTTCAAGTATTGGTACAATAATTGGCTTTCAATATTGGTCCATCCTTGGGAGCCAATGAATAACCAACAATCTTATTTTTACAACTCTATATGGAAACAGAGTTGTTAATTTAATCTTCAGCCAATATTTGACAATAAAGATTTGAGTGTTGGACACATTAGAAATGTATTTTCAGAGGTACGGGATCAGGCCTTATATAAAAGAGCTGAAGAAACTCGATCGTGAGAGAGGCTGACCGATGCGCGCCCTATGCCAGTTTCCGAAACCACAAACGCGTGAGAATTCTCGGCGCGCAGACGCGGCATAGATGCGGCGGGAAACTTCCACTATTTGAATTTGAATTTTTTATGCATTTAATCAAAAACAAGAAAAGAAATATAATAATACAAAAATTATACAAATTCTTAAATTTGTATAGTTTTCTGATTGTTATTAAAAAGTAATACGCTTAATTATAAAGAAATACTTATAATAAATATCCTCCATAAATAATTGTTCAATTCTTAAAGATTTGAAAAACTCTTAAAGGTGTGTCCTAAGGTTAAAAATTATTGTTCTAAATCTACTGTAATCGATTTTCATGTTATAGAAATTATTTAAATAAATTAATTAGTTTTAAAGAAATCAGAAAGAAATTAAATTGATGAAAAAATAAACATTTAATATTAAAAATAATATTAATAAAAATAATCACATTAAAACTTTGCTTGTAAAATTAACAGAACGAAAAATTTAAAATTAAAAAATTAATGAACAATTACAAAATATTAAAGAAGACTTTAATTTTATTAAAATGTAAACTTAAGTCTCATAAATACAAATATTCATGTAAGTATTTAAATTTTAAATTCACCATTTTTTCTGTTTAAATTTAAAGTAAAATTTAACAAATTGTAAAGAATGATAGTTAATAAATATTTAACTTTATTTGTTATTCTTTTCGTTTTTCACATGCAAAAAATAATCATTTTTTTTTATAAAACTAAGAAACAAATTCTCTAAATTTGAATACAAATTAAAAATGAAAAAAATTTAATATATGTAAAAAAATTTTAAATTTGAATCATTTAATTAAATAATTTATTTTAACAAAATGACTTTCTAAATATAACTATCCAGAATATATAAAAAATATGAGCAAAAAAAATCAAAATTGGTTTTTAAAAATAAAAAAATAAACTTTTTAAAGTTCAAAATAAATTAAATTTTTTTTAAATGTTGTTATTCTAAAATTAATATTAAACTTGAATAATAATTTTCAATACAATTACTTAAAGTTAGTTTTCAAAAAATTCAATTATCATTAAAATGAATCTTTCCAAATAATAAAACTTAAACAGAAAGAATTAATGGTTTCTTTTAAATTAAAGAAATAATAGAGCATTAAACATAGTTAATTTAATATTTTGAATACTATTAAAAAAAATTTAACTTTAAAAAAATCAATGATATCAAAAATATTATTTTTCGATCCTAATTAAAAAAAAAAATTCATTTTATTTTAGCTTTATTGAACAGTGTTGATTTTTAAATTTTAAAATTTTTGTCTAGGTATTAAGCTTTAAATTAGATTACATCTTTTTTTTTTTCATGTCCATATCTTTTATTAAAATTAAATTAAAATTTGTTTTTAAAAATAAAATATAAACTTTTTAAAGTTTAAAGTTGAATTGAAAATTATTTAAAATTCGTTATATTAAAATTAAGATTAATCTTAAATAATAATTTCAAATATAATTACTTAAAGTTAGTTTCCAAAAACTTGAATTAATTTTAAAATTACGAATCTTTACAAATAGTAAAACTTGAACAGAAAAAATTAAAGGTTTCTTTTAAATTAAAGAAATAATAGAGCATTAAACATGGTTAATTAAAATTTTGGAATAAAATTAAAAAAAAATTAAGTTTAAAAAAATTAATGATATCAAAAATTTTAAAATTTTAAAGTAAACATTTTGAATATTATTAAAAATGTGCTCAGAAAGTAAAAACTTTGTTTAAAATTTTTTAAACTTTTAAGTTAAACTGGAAATAAGATGTGAACTAAATTAAACCTTTCTATACAAATTTAAATTTTAAAACTCAATGCCGTTTTGTAATAGCTAAATTGAAATAAGTTACATTTTTTAATTAGGATCGAAAAATAATATTTTTGATATCATTAATTTTTTTAAAGTTAAATTTTTTTTAATAGTATTCAAAATATTAAATTAACTATGTTTAATGCTCTATTATTTCTTTAATTTAAAAGAAACCATTAATTCTTTCTGTTTAAGTTTTATTGTTTGGAAAGATTCATTTTAATGATAATTGAATTTTTTGAAAACTAACTTTAAGTAATTGTATTGAAAATTATTATTCAAGTTTAATATTAATTTTAGAATAACAACATTTAAAAAAAATTTAATTTATTTTGAACTTTAAAAATTTTATTTTTTTATTTTTAAAAACCAATTTTGATTTTTTTTGCTCATATTTTTTATATATTCTGGATAGTTATATTTAGAAAGTCATTTTGTTAAAATAAATTATTTAATTAAATGATTCAAATTTAAAATTTTTTTACATATATTAAATTTTTTTCATTTTTAATTTGTATTCAAATTTAGAGAATTTGTTTCTTAGTTTTATAAAAAAAAATGATTATTTTTTGCATGTGAAAAACGAAAAGAATAACAAATAAAGTTAAATATTTATTAACTATCATTCTTTACAATTTGTTAAATTTTACTTTAAATTTAAACAGAAAAAATGGTGAATTTAAAATTTAAATACTTACATGAATATTTGTATTTATGTGACTTAAGTTTACATTTTAATAAAATTAAAGTCTTCTTTAATATTTTGTAATTGTTCATTAATTTTTTAATTTTAAATTTTTCGTTCTGTTAATTTTACAAGCAAAGTTTTAATGTGATTATTTTTATTAATATTATTTTTAATATTAAATGTTTATTTTTTCATCAATTTAATTTCTTTCTGATTTCTTTAAAACTAATTAATTTATTTAAATAATTTCTATAACATGAAAATCGATTACAGTAGATTTAGAACAATAATTTTTAACCTTAGGACACACCTTTAAGAGTTTTTCAAATCTTCAAGAATTGAACAATTATTTATGGAGGATATTTATTATAAGTATTTCTTTATAATTAAGCGTATTACTTTTTAATAACAATCAGAAAACTATACAAATTTAAGAATTTGTATAATTTTTGTATTATTATATTTCTTTTCTTGTTTTTGATTAAATGCATAAAAAATTCAAGTTCAAATAGTGGAAGTTTCCCGCCGCATCTATGCCGCGTCTGCGCGCCGAGAATTCTCACGCGTTTGTGGTTTCGGAAACTGGCATAGGGCGCGCATCGGTCAGCCTCTCTCACGATCGAGTTTCTTCAGCTCTTTTATATAAGGCCTGATCCCGTACCTCTGAAAATACATTTCTAATGTGTCCAACACTCAAATCTTCATTGTCAAATATTGGCTGAAGATTAAATTAACAACTCTGTTTCCATATAGAGTTGTAAAAATAAGATTGTTGGTTATTCATTGGCTCCCAAGGATGGACCAATATTGAAAGCCAATTATTGTACCAATACTTGAAATGCATTAATAAATAAATTAAAATATTTATTAAAAAAAAAATTTTTTTAAACAATAAATAAATTAACAATATAAAAATATAGATTTTAATATTGTTAATTTAAAAAATTTTATTTATTGGCATTATCATTGGCAACCAATATTGAACCAATGATGGCTGCCAATGACTGGCAAACCCGTTATCATCCCAAGGATTGACCAACTGTGGTCCAATATTGGTTTCCATTAATGCGCCAATATTGGCACCATTGGCTCCCAATACTGGTTTATTAATGCGCCAATCGTTAGTTTCCCATTGGGAAAATATTTACAATATTTGTACGTATACACATTACGTGGATGTAACGTAAAATCATTAATTACTTTGTAGAAAATTCTCTACGAATTAACGACGAGCTTTTATAAAATTGGGTTAGTAAATTGTAAAAACTATGTTTCTGAAGTAAATCTACTGCTTTTTCTAATAGAACGAAGTCTTTGAAAAATTCAATGAATTTACGATTTAATGAGTTTTTTTTTTAATGTACGAAGATTGCAGCTTTGATGAAATCAATTATGAATGTATCTATTAGTTTCTCATTTCTATGTAAACTATATGATTAAATTAATTATGTAATAGATTGAATACACTCTAAAAAAAATCTGTGTTATTTTACAACGTTCGAAGTAGGAAATTTATTTAACTATGTCCGACATAGTAAAGTTACAAGTGGTGTGGAATCTAACATAACCTGTAAGTTATTTTACAATCTGAATGTAAAAATACAAGCGTTATCTTCCTTACAACAAAAAGAAAAAATTAAACGAAAAATAGGTCAGCAGCTGGAACTGATCACGGGATCTTCATCTTAAAAATCCGACACACTAACCACTGCTCCATGGAGATAGGGGAGGCCGGGGCTAGTTGTAACAATTTTCAGAAAATAGTATATATTGTGAAATGTATCAAGTATTTTATGACTATTATTGCTTTTATCGGTAGAGCAATTATTCATACAGCAAAACAGAGCAAAAAAAATATTCAAAAGTACACCTTCTTTTTTCTTGTAACAGCAATGGAGCACATTGTAACAATAATAAAATCATAAGATTTTATTATTGTTCTCGAAAAATAAGTACCACAATAAGTTTTTTACAACGTCTTACTGTATTAAAACACTTTACCGTCTTTCAACTTGCCAATTAATAATAATATATTATAAAATCAAAACTGTCAAATCAATGATTTTTTATTTCTCATCAAATCTTAATTTTTTAACTATTTCTTATCTGTTTATGGCAAATTTGTAAATGGAAATCTTAATATTATCTTTATTTTATTATTTAACATCGAAATCACCAAAGTCAACTTATGTAAGAAAACAATAAAAATTTTTAAAATGTTCTTAACTGTTTCAATTATAAAAATTAATAATTAAAGTCTTTATACTAAGTTGCAAGTAAGCAATATTTTTCCGATGTTGATGTTCACACTTTTCCGTAGCGAGTTTTAAAAGTTCTTCTTCTTCTTCTTGGTTTGTGGCCTTTCAATTATATTTAAGGTTATGTTTGACACATAGAAGGAGCTGTGAGAAAAAGTATTAAATTGAATAGAATTTTTTCTTCCTCACATTCTTTTTATTAGAAATTCACAATTAAGAATTGAAATAAATGAAAAATATTAATATTATTTCATGCAATCTTACCTGGTAGTCACACAAATATAAACATTATTTTCGCGAAGCATGTTACAACTAACCCCAAGAAACTGTTATAACCTGCCCCAAAGCACGAAGGTTCGGTTAATGGATTTTTTTAATATTATTTTGTTATTTTCAGTAAAATTTAATATAGCATAGTAACGACAGATATATTTAGAATATCTATGCTCAAAATAGAGATAATAAAATAATATTATGTATTAAAAAATCAAAATTTACGATTTTCATTTTCCCTTGTTTACCTGTCAAAACTGACGCATTTACAAAAAAATTTTTATTATGATTTCTGGTAGCCTACTGGTAGTTTTGATCTATTTTCATGGTTCTAAAGATAAAAAATAGTCGAGTACTTGAAGTCATAAAGTCAAATATACTGTGAAAATTGAGTGTTACTTCTTACCCCTGTTACAACTAGCCCCTGTTTTAATTAATAATCAAATAATAATAAATAATAATATTATGTAAAATCAGCTTCTCTTGGAAAATAAATTCAAAAAACTGCTTCCTTAAAGTTAATAACAACTTATTCCTGAGTGTTTTAAATCAAGAGTCAACCAATTTCGTTTAAATTTGGAGGCTGTAGACTTTTTTGAACAGTAAATTTGAGATTCTGACCACCTGCACAGTGCACCGGAGGATTACTCTCGAATTCCGCCCGGCGGTCATACAGGATCCTTAATTACCTATCTGTTAAAAATATCTATATTGATTTTCAATAACTTGTAAGTGAAGTTATTTACAATACGTGCTACTGAATTTTCAATAACACGGTTTTGAAAATTCAAATATAAAATTTTTTTAAAAGAAAATAAAAATTCCCGAGTCGGGAATCGAACCCGGGTTTTCCGGATCGTTATCTCAGCCTTTCGTACCTCGGCCATCTTGAACAGTTGAAGTTTATTACTTTGATTGGGTACTTATATCTTTAAAATGACTGCGAACTATCCGTTATTATAAAAAATACATACATTATTGACAATAATAATTTTTTAAATGTAATTTTGATGTCCATAAACTTTTTTTTATTAAATTGTTCTGTCTACAACTGACAAGAAAAAAATAGGTTATGTTTAAGTAACAGTATATGTATGTTCAATTACATGTTCTTTGATTTTCAATGACACGTCCTTGAATTTTCAATAACAATATGAATTTTCAATTACGTGTTCTTGAATTTTGAATTACATGTTTTTGAATTTTCAATAACAATACGAATTTTCAATTACGTGTTGTTGAATTTTAATTCAAGTCTGAATTTAATGTGAATTCAATAACTCAAGTAATTAAAAAATTTATGAATTTTCAAGTCTTTTCTAACAGTGTATCTTTTCCATACTGAACTCCGCCCGGCTGTCACTTGAGGTCCTACTAATGACTTTTTACACCCCGTGGATCGAACCCCATTGTTCGATTAATGTGTATTAGATGGATTAATTAACAAAAAGAATTGTTGTTTAAATAATAGTATAAACAAATTTTAAGTGATAAATTCAAAATCTGTGTTTTCTGACGATTAAAAGCATATCAAACTTTTCTCAAATAGTTGAATTTTAAGGATTTTCCATTTTTACACACATTTTGAAGTTAAATACACGCATAGAAGGAGTTTGCTGTGGCAGCAAACTATGAGCTGCCACAGTGAATTATATTCTCATATATAGGGACAGCGAACAAATTTGCTGCGAGAACATAAAAGTTTGCTGTGAGAGTAAATTTTTAAAAATTTGGCTGATATTGTCAATCACAGCACACTTTTTTCGTTACCATAGCTAATAATTTGCTGTGATTACTAATTTTGTTAGATTCAACAGCACACATCAGTTACCAACTAGAAACAATTTATTTTTTCCGTGTATTCATTCAGAAAAAAGTTATTCAGCTTAATTAAAATAAAATTTTCAGACAAATATTAAACATAGCAGGCCTGCTTAATTTAACACATTCTTTAAATTAAAAATTCTCTTTTTACAGTGCATTTTATATATTTTTTTTTAAGAAAACGTAAGCAAAAAAAATTACAAATTTTCCCTTCGCACTTTTTCCAGGCTTAGGACTGGCTGCATAATTGTATATATGTAATTTTACCGGTTAATCAGTTATAGATATATACCCATAACTGATTTGACAGTAAAACTTACTGATTCAATGTATAATGCTCAACATTATACCAATAAGAAGTTTGCAAGTTTGAAACAAACCAGGTAAATATTTGGAATTTAATATTTAAATTTTAATTTATAACAATTTGAAGGTTTTAAACAAACTTATGAATTGAACGTACTTTTCTCAATCTAGACACAGACAATTCTGACGTAAAAATTTATCTGAAATAAAAACTTATTGGTAAATTTCCATCTTGTGTTAAAAAATAGAACCTTGTCTGAATCCGCCCCTTCCACCCTCAAAAATTTTTCTGGCTTTGGCTTTGCACAGTGCAATTGACTGTATAGTTGATTGGTAATAAGCAAACACTTTAAAAGAGTGGGAGATATAGACGTCACTCATTGGTCCTATTTCTCCCACTATCATTTTTTCAAACATCCCCATATGTTAATTATGTTCTTCTTCAGTGTGTGCTGAGTGCTAGTTGGTGATTGTTTATTTAGTGAAAATTTGTTTAGTGCAAATTTATGTTGTGGATTTTCATTTTTTAAAGTTTTGTAAAGTGTTGAGTGCATTTTATTTGCTGCTGTTTTATAAAGTGCTTAGTGCATTTTTATTTTTAACAGTTTTGTAAGGTGTTAAGTGCATTTTATTTGCTGCTGTTTTATTAAGTAGTGAGTGCATTTTATGCGGTACTGTTTTATAAAGTGTTGAGTGCATTTTATGCGGTACTGTTTTATAAAGTGCTTAGTGCATTTTTATTTTTAACAGTTTTGAAAGGTGTTAAGTGCATTTTATTTGCTGATGTTTTATTTTATTACCTGGTTTGTTTAAAACCTGCGAATTTCTATATATCAACATATTATTACGTTCCAAACGTTCACATATGGTTTGTTTCAAACCTGCAAATTTCTATATATAAACATATTATTACGCTCCAAACGTTCACATATGGTTTGTTTCAAACCTGCAAAATTCTTATTAGTATAATGTTGAGCATTATACATTGGTATCTGAATTTTAATCAGCAAGTTTTACTGTCAAATCAGTTATAGGTATATATCTATAACTGATTTACCGGTAAAATGTATGGATTGGAATTTACAGATTGGTTTGTTGGAAACCTAACTCATTTTTTAAACACGCCTGCAAAATTGTTTTGTTGTATATTTCATAAATACAATTATGCAGCCAATCCTAAGCCTGGAAAAAGTGCGAAGGGAAAATTTGTAATTTTTTTTGCTTACGTTTTCTTAAAAAAAAATATATAAAATGCACTGTAAAAAGAGAATTTTTAATTTAAAGAATGTGTTAAATTAAGCAGGCCTGCTATGTTTAATATTTGTCTGAAAATTTTATTTTAATTAAGCTGAATAACTTTTTTCTGAATGAATACACGGAAAAAATAAATTGTTTCTAGTTGGTAACTGATGTGTGCTGCTGAATCTAACAAAATTAGTAATCACAGCAAATTATTAGCTATGGTAACGAAAAAAGTTTGCTGTGATAGACAATATCAGCCAAATTTTTAAAAATTTACTCTCACAGCAAACTTTTATGTTCTCGCAGCAAATTTGTTCGCTGTCCCTATATATGAGAATATAATTCACTGTGGCAGCTCATAGTTTGCTGCCACAGCAAACTCCTTCTATGCGTGTATTTAACTTCAAAATGTGTGTAAAAATGGAAAATCCTTAAAATTCAACTATTTGAGAAAAGTTTGATATGCTTTTAATCGTCAGAAAACACAGATTTTGAATTTATCACTTAAAATTTGTTTATACTATTATTTAAATAACAATTTTTTTTGTTAATTAATCCATCTAATACACATTAATCGAACAATGGGGTTCGATCCACGGGGTGTAAAAAGTCATTAGTAGGACCTCAAGTGACCTCCGGGCGGAGTTCAGTACTTGCTTTGGTGTCTAAACTGACCGCCGCGCCGAGCGGAATTCGAGTTATGGGCACCGGAGCTTCTCGCAGCGTAATGGTTGGCGCGCGAAGAGAAATTAAATATAGTATCTACACTTCTCATTGAAAATACCAATTTCTTTTTTTTTTTGAAACTTAAAAAAGACATCTCTGTGTACATTTTCTATTAGTTTCATCTCAACCGTAGGGGTAGAACACATAAATATATCAAATTGTTTATAAAATTGTCATTCAAAATATGTAATTTTTTATATTAAAATTTTTTCAATTATATTCGTTAAAAAGGGTGAACATTTTTAGATAATCCACATAAGTTTCATTAATTTATTGCAAACCACTGTTGAGTTATTAATAATTCTTTAAAATGTTGTTAATGCAAAAAAAAAACTAACGAAGACATGGAATTTAAAAAAACGGTTAAAAGTGTTTTTTTTTTGTTATGTTCTGAACTACAGATTTTCATGAAAGTTTAACATTTTAGAAAATTAATGGAATTTTGTTGACACGGTTCAGCTGGACTGAGCCAATTGAAATTAAAAAACTATAAATTATATTATAAAACAATATAATCCAACGTTAAAATATTTGGTGTCTCTGAAAAGAGTCGATTGTTTAAATATAATATATATATATGTGTGACGCTCCGCGAGAGAAGGGCCCTATCGCGGAAAAAATCAATTTTCATTTTTTTATGCTAAAAGACAGTTTTTGAGTTGTTCTTTCAAATCCATGTTTCAAAAAAAAAATTTATTAAGTACACTTTTTGTTATAATGCTTCAAACCTAGGAGTGCTAAGTGTATCCTATTTTTTGGATTTTCTTTGAACGACCGTCTCGTAAAATTGGCTTTTATTGATTTTATTTTTTTTAATGGTAATTGATAGTTTTTGAGTTGCTTTTTGAGTTCCAAAAATCAAAATTTGATTTCTGCAATTAGTTTTCTTGTTATGAAGCTTTAAACATAGGTATGTTAAGCGTCTGGATTTTTCTTCCTTCTCTTTGCCTGTCCGTCCTTTAAAGTTTGCTTTCTCAGCGATAGGTCCCTTCTCTCGCGGAGCGTCATATATGTATATTAAAAGTTGTTTCTTCTTCCTCTTGAGAGATTAAACATTGTCTGCCAGTCATCAGACAATCTCTCAACGTAAAACCTCTGATATAACATGTGAGAGTCAGAAAGTGTCAGGAGACGGCACTACCACGACTTATTCGTCTGGACCCATTTCCTACAAATTACCATGCAATACAAGCATGGTCCTCCCTCCAGATGATCCAAATGTTTCTCCACATCTTCTTGGATTAATTTTTTTAACTTTAATTTGTTAAAAAAATCGGTATGTTGATGATAAAACATTTTTAAATTGACGCAGTTGTTGCTGATACTGAAACGTCGGGGAGCAGGTGAGTAGTTTTTACTAACTACTACCATGAACTCGGCTTCCCCCGTATTTTGCTACCGACCTATCGAACTGCAACGATTCCTTCCCCATGTCTATTAGCCAATAGCGTGATTCTTACCGCCTCTCACCACAGAGAAAGGCATCGATTCAACAAAGCTAAGTGTCTCACAGATAAATCGACATTGTTTTCTCGACATTTCGTAACTTTAACGTCGCTGCTGTTAAAATTTTCAAAACGGAGTGTCTAAATCGCCCGAAATCGGGCGAAATAAAAGCGATGAATTAGTTCGCCTGCTAGAGATTTATAGAGAGGAGGAATTCGGGCAAATTAATAGTATATTAAGCAACAAGGGGTTAAAGGCAGCCATTTGTTTACGCTGATGTTTGTGTACGAGTGACGGTCGAGGGCGAAGCCCGAGACAAAACGAGTTCACAAACATCAGCGTAAACAAATTGGACTGACTTTAAACCCATGTTGCTTACGATACTTTTTATTCCAAAGGCACAAAAGAGGTGCTTTTAAATGCTTGTAGGTTAGGGTCGAAATGCGTTCATTTGTTTGACCGTAAGAAAATGGCGTCCATTTTTTCCCTAAGGTGAAAAAAATGGACGCCATTTTCACACGGCCGAACAATTGAATGCGTTTAGACCCTGTCTAGAGGCATCTAAAAGCGCCATTTTTGTGCCTGTGGGATAAAAAAGAAATGAATTAGTTCGCCCGCCTGACCAAAAATACATATTTTCCGCATAGTGTCCGAAGATGGGCGTAAAAAGGGAAATAATTTAATTTGCCCGCTCCGTCACAAAAAAAATTTAAGTGTCATGAAGATATAGGCGGGTGTTTTTAAGGGTACTAATTCGCAGAAAAAAAATCCGTGTAAACTTAAATCATGAAGGTTTGCCTTCTTCTTAATTATGTGACTGAAAGGGATAACAGCACAACTAACATTTTATCGAATTTTTAATAACATCAGATTTGAGTTAATTTTGTAACGAAGTGAAATTATATAATTATAGTCAGTAAAACTCTCAGAATTTCTATTAGTAAGAAATAACAAAAGAATATATTGTTCAAAAATAAAGGTGTACAAAAAAATAATATAATAAAAAGTAAATTTGACTGATAAAGAATAAATAACAAATGAAGAATTTAACAATAAAATATAATAAATAAAATACAATAAAAATGCTTGAAGAGCCGGCGTTTACAAAACAAAATAAAACAGAAATCCATTTCTTTAGATCAGGACTTCGTCCTGCCAGAACTCTCTTTGAGTTTGGTTTTCCGGAATCTATAAACAGATAAAAAAAAATACAATGTAGATTACGTACTAATATAATAAATTTAATTCAATGAGAATTATCCGGTATTCTCGGTCGCAGATCGATTCGGTAAACTCCGTCTCCAAAACAATATAAATTACGGACGAACCGCTAAAAAATATTGCCGCCGTCATTCACCGTGATGTTAAATAAAATTGACCATCTTGACACGTACACCCCTGCTCATAAATGCTGTCCTTCCGGTTTATTGTTCGAACAATAAACGAACAATAAACTGGAAATTCAGCATTTATGTGCAGGGGTGTATGATCAATTCGCAGTTACGGATGCGGGTGTTCACCTAGCATAGAGTCTGTTCACCAGTGACGTAGCATAGGGGAAGCCCATGCGACAATCTACGTCATGACACGGCGCGGGAGATTCTAAAATTGTATCGAACACTTTCCTACGTCATAAGTGTTCTAGCAATTTTTCTCGAATTCTCTGATCATTCGTGAAGGACCACGACGATGATCAGGAATTCGTCACGGAGTAACTTTACTCAAGTCAGGGTTCCTTAGTCTACGAAGTAGATGTCCAGAATTTTATCGTGTCTGAGACTTCACTGTGAACCGTGACAAATCTCAGGACGATCCTGGCCAGAGGAAAGTAAAAGTTTTCCTTTGATTTTTCATTGGAGGACCAATGCTAAAATCTCCGGAACGGTTTCCAGATATCATTTCTTGAAGGGCCAAGACTATGATATCTAGAGGAATCACAGAGACTTTTCCCGAGATGTTCCTCGGTTCGCCCCTTGGGGCCGACTCCCCGATCTACAGCCGAGCAAGTCGATATATAGACGCGGCTCTGGCAAGGGGCTGCACGATCATATTACTTAGCGCCATCTGCGCTGTGTCTGGCGTTCCTCGCCATCTTCCGGCGATGCGCGTGTCAGGATGCGCGGCTGTCTGGCAAATATTTCTGCTAGACTACGTTTTGACAGTTTAAAAATAAGCCGAGAGTGTAACTTAACCTCAAAGTTAAGTTTAATTTATTTTACTACAAAATAAATTATCAAGTGGAATTAAAAGTCACGTGCAATTGTGAGGTTCGTCACAATGTAGTAATTCTTTTTAAAGTTTCATAACGGTAAAGTGATTTAAATTTTTATTTACGTATAAAACAATTAATAACACAACAGCATAACTGCATTCAAATTGCCAAAAAAATTGATTTTCTTCTTTGAAGCGTTTATATTTTATTAAAATTGATAATTAGATGTAAAAACTACACTAGAAAATAGGATACAATGCCCAACACCAAAAATATTTGTTAATTTTTTGATTTTACAAAATCAAGAAAATAAATTGTATATACAACTTTGTAATAAACCTCAAAAAGTTAAATGAATTAAAATCAACATTTTTTTGGTCAGTAGAAATGTTACATTCATAAGAGTATTTAATTGATAATTTCAAGAAATAAATTTTATTGGAATGTAAACAAGCTTTTAAATCTTGTTTATAAATGTTCAAAATAAAATTCTCATATTTATTGTGAAAATTAGTAAATTTAATTTTATTTATTTGAATCAGTATGTACAGTTTTTCAATAAAATTCAATGGTTTAGTGTTTTATTTTAATTTAATTATATATAACTCATTTTAACAGTCGGAGTTTTAACTATTTTATTTCTTTGTTTAATATTAGATATCTCTGTAGATAATTCTCAGGATGTGTGTAAAAAAGTAAAAAATGATACGTTTGAAAGCTATACAGATTTCGTAAAAAAAAAATACAACAGTTCCAAGATGAGATCTATACTTTATTTAAAGTAAGAAATTGTATTACTAAAACTCGGGGACAAAAATTGGGTAGAGAAAAAGTTTTAAAATATTGTGCCTCTTTAAAGAAAGCTCTAAAGGCCAAAAGCTAGTTTTGCCGTCAGCGAAAGGCACAAAATAAAAAAAAAAGTTAAGATAACAGGGTTGCCACGGTTTTGGAGAACCTAAGAAACCTGGAATTGTCATGGAATTTTTTTTTTCTAACACACGCACCGAAAGTACAATCTTTCTTACCTGTGAAGAGGTCAGAAAGTGAGTCTTTCCCGGCGACAGGGAGGGAACGTTATATTTCTTCCCCATGACGTCATTGACCGGGAGGGAATGTACATTCCCTCCCCGTGACGTCATTAACAGGGAGGGAATGTACATACCCTCCCGGTGACGCCATTAACAAGGAATCAAGTGTTTCATGATAAATCCTTATGAGAAATAGAGTTTTATGACAATTACGCATGCAAAATAGCGTTTTATGATAATCACGCATGCGGAATAGTGTCTCATGAGAATTACGCATGCAGAATTGTGTTTTATGATAATGATGCATGCGGAATAGACAGAAGCCCGAGCGCATTTTCTGCTGATTGTCACTTTGCGAATGTTAACTACTTTTTATCAGCAAATGTTTTTATACTTTCGGTATACGTGTGTTAGAAAAAATAGTATGTGCAACACGGGAGAAAAGTGATTATTATCGAATCGTGTGTTTGCATCCCTCGTCTTCGGCTCGTGCTACAAACTCACACTCGCGAAATCACTCTCTTTCCTTCCTAGTTGCACAATATACTATTACATACCTAGTGTGATGCAAGTTTGTGCGCCAAGTTTCATTATTATATCATCATTAATGTGGAGAAAATGTAAGAAAAACTAATTTTGATACTCCAAAGTAAATTTTTACCCACTTTGTTTTTTTGTTACATTTTCCTGAGTAACAGTTTTAAAAAAAGTTTCATTATGAAAGTTTGATCTTTGAATAGTTGCTTTTGGATAGTGATGCACGACGATACGAGAATAGTATATTAAGTAACAAGGACATAAAGGCAGCTATTTGTTAACGTTGATGTTTGCAGTACAAGTAAAAGTCTAGGGCGAAGCCCGAGAAGTACACGAATATGCAAACATCAATGTAAACAAACTGGGCTGTCTTTATTTCCGTGTTGCTTACGATACTTTTTATTCCAAAGACACAAACAAGGTGCTTTTAGATACCTGATGACAAGAATTGGATGTCGTTCATTTGTTTGATCATATGAAAATAACGTCTATTTTTGTCCTAGGAAAGAATAAAGCATGGGGTTAGATCTTCATTTTTTTCCTAGGACAAAAATAGACGCGATTTTCATATATTCAAATAAATGAACGACTTCTAATGCCTATCTTCAGGTATTTAAAAGCGACATTTTTGTGCCTGTGGAATAAAAAACTATTTGTTCCCTCGATATCGTTCGGTTTTACTGATTATGTTCAGGGCGATCATCTCGGACTCTCAATTGTCTAATTATACTTAGCCTCGTTTGAGATGATAATTTAAATGTAGTAACACTTCGCTCCGCGATGTGTCGCCACAACTTTAGAGTGAAAAAGGAAAAGGGGAGGCTCCCCTCCTCGCTGCTGCTGGGATCCGCCATCTCCATAACGTTTCGTTGTGCAATGTGCGTCACATTGCAGAGTGAAAAATTTTACAATAAAACTTGTTTTACGTGTGCTTAAAAGTTCTCTTACGCATATTCATATAAATTATTGACTCCCAAACCGTGAGTGCAGTGTAAGAAAGGTGGAAAAACCACCCAAAAATGGAGAAATTAATCAAAAGGATTGATAACCTCGAAAAGTCTGTTCGACAACGATCAAGACACAGAGACACACATTCATCGAGATCGAGTGAGAGAACAAAAAGTAAATCTCGAAGGCCTACTGACCGAAAAAGTTCAACCCGCTCTTGGGAAAAATCACGACACCGATCACGACGTTCGCCTAGACGCCATCGGTCATATCGCTCGCCTAAACGACGTCGTTCACGTCGCTCGCCTACACGCTCCGGCACAAGTCGGTCGCTTACTCGATCGAGATCATGCTCAAGAAGCTATTGTTCTCGATCACAATCAAGCTGCCGTTCCAGATCTCGATCAACTCGTCGTTCTCGATCTCGTCACTCAAAATCATATATAACATCACGCTCACGATCTTCGTCAAGGTCATCAGTGCGGTCCAGCAGATATTCTCGATCCAAGTCCGTGGAACAAAGTATTAAAGAGAAAAATACAGAGACCTCTACAGAAGGTTAGTTTCTAATTCTTATAATTTATTTTAAACGCTATATTAAACTGACTTGCATAGTTGCAACAAGATACATATATATATATATATATTACAAAAGAGAAAAGAGTCGAAGAAAAACTATATCAACTAGTTCTCTGGGATTGAGTCTGCACAAGAGGCAGAACATAGTCCACAAAATGAAATAAACATATACATATAAATATGTACATATATATACATATCTGCGTACAAAAATTATATGATTAAGTAGCGTTACAATTTATTTAAAAATAAATAAATAAAATAAAATAAATAATTAAATAATAATAATAATAATAATAATTATAAAAAAAAAAAAAAAACTTTATTTTTGTAAAAACTGAGTCTGCACAAGAGGTAGAACATAGTTTTTTCTTCAGAACAACAACAACTTTTTAGTTATTTACTTACTTAACACAACAATATTAATAATAAATAAATAAATGTAAAAATTTTTTAATATTTTTAATTTAATAATTATCTGCAGGAAAAACTGATACGAAGCAGACAGAGCCAAAACTAGATGACAGCGTTTTAGGCATTCTGGGTGAGAATCCATCAATTATTAAGAACATAGAGTCAACGTTGCATCCAGACATCACAGACCGCTGGAAAACCATGCTAGATAAAGGTCTTAAAAAAGAAGACATCAACAAAATTCTTGAAAAATATCCGCTAAAGGGGACATGTGATCTCACAGCTCCTCAACTGAATCCAGAGGTTGAAAGTTTTTTATCGGAAAGCGCTAGGAAACGAGATAGAGGATTTACGGAAACTCAAAATAAGACTGGAGTTGCCACAGCAGCCGTAGGTCAAGCCTTGACAAGCCTTCTAAATGAGAAAGAAGAAACCATTGACAAACTGCAATTAATTACCACTCTATGGGACGCGGCTCAGATTCTGTGTGACGTTCACAAAAACCAGTCTGAGGTTCGTAAGGCCTTTATCAATCCCGGAATAACTCCATGTGTAAAATATGTTTTGGATAAGACAAAACCAGGAGTTTTCTTATATGGAGAAAACTTGGGGAGAAACTAACGGAGGCAAAAGCAATCGAAAAGGCGGGTCAACAGCTGAAACTTCAGCAAAAATCACCAAAAGGTTACAACTCGACCCATCATTTAAACGGGAAAGGTCCGTCGTATCGTCGACCTCAGAATTCGAGGACCAACAACAAATACAGAGGTCAAAACAGATACCAGAACAACACCAGGAACAATTCGAGCCTAACGCAGAACAA
Source organism: Ganaspis brasiliensis (assembly GCA_037103525.1). Taxonomy (NCBI): domain Eukaryota; kingdom Metazoa; phylum Arthropoda; class Insecta; order Hymenoptera; family Figitidae; genus Ganaspis; species Ganaspis brasiliensis. Next base: position 173,762 of record JAZKLR010000852.1, on the reverse strand, counting down.
ATATCGCAGCCAGAATCGCCCGCAGCCATACCCGAAGCGAAACCAGAACAAACGCTAGAGGTAAGTGCGATAGGTGGGAGATTAAAATTTTTTTCCAAAGAGTGGTCTACAATCACTGACGACGACTTTGTATTAAGTTGCATAAATGGTTATAGAATAAAACCCTTCAAAGAAATTCGACAAGATATACCTCCGGTTTCGGTGCAACCGACAATTGAAGAACAAAACAGACGAGAAATTGCAATTCAAAAATTAATCAATAAGAAAGCAGTCATCAAATGTAGACCACTCAAAAAACAATTCATATCCCCATTTTTTCTTAGACCTAAAAAAGACGGCTCCGATAGATTTATACTAAATTTAAAATCCCTAAATAAATTTATCATTGCACCACATTTTAAACTCGAGGATCTCAGAACCGCGACAAAACTTCTTACAACCGGAATGTTTATGGCCAGTCTCGACTTAACAGACGCATATCTCTTAGTGCCAGTACATGAGAAAAGTAGGAAATATCTTCGTTTTGAGTTTCTTGGTGAAACATATGAATTTACGTGTCTACCTTTCGGGCTTTGTGTTAGCCCTTTTCTCTTTACAAAAATTATGAAACCGGTAATAAATTACCTCAGAAAAAACGGTTTTTTATCCTGCATATATCTTGACGATCTACTTTGTTTTGGTAGAACCTACGGGGAATGTTTAAAAAACATACAAACGACGATCGTTTTCTTAACAAAGTTAGGTTTCCTAATTAATTACGATAAAAGTAATGTTATCCCGAGTACGCGTTGCCAATATCTAGGTTTTATTCTGGATTCACGGAACCTCTCACTAGAACCAACTGTCGAAAAGAAACAAAATCTGAAAAACCTAGTCACAGCTTTTAAATTTAAAGATCGATGTACGATTCGTGAATTTGCTCAACTAATAGGATCACTCGTAGCAGTTACTCCTGGTGTAGAGTACGGTCCAGTGTATATTAAGAGACTAGAATTCGCGAGAAATAGTGCACTCATAATTAACAACGGTAATTTCGATAGAAAAATTTTTTTTGACGCGTCGCTATCAGGCTGGGGCGCTTCTTCGAACGGCCAAATGACACGTGGTTTTTGGACAGACGAGGAAAGGGACCTCCATATCAACCATTTGGAACTTAAAGGTGCATTATTTGCACTGAAATGCTTAGCCTCAGACCTGGAAAACTGCGAAGTATTGTTGAGATTAGACAACACTACAGCCATAGCATATGTTAACAATATGGGTGGGACCCATGTCTGGGGTCTTAACAATATAGCTCGTGAAATCTGGGAATGGTGCGCTAACCGTAATTTACAGTTATATGCTTCGTATATCCCTTCAAAAGAAAATACGGAAGCTGACAGGGAATCTAGGGTTAAAAATCGTGACACCGAATGGGAAATTAGTCAAAAAACCTTTTTAGAAATCATAAGTCATTTCGGTCAACCTGAAATTGACTTATTTGCGACCAGAAGTAACGCAAAGTGTGACCTATTTTGCGCGCGATACAAAGACCCTGAGACAAGCCTGATAGATGCTTTTACACAAAACTGGGTTCAATGGTATTTCTACGCGTTTCCTCCCTTTTTACTGGTTGCAAGAACTCTAAAGAAAATTATTAACGACACAAGTGAAGGAATATTGGTAGTACCATACTGGCCATCCCAACCATGGTACCCACTATTTAAGCTAATGTTAAAACAAGAACCCTTGATATTTAATCCTTCACCTAAGTTATTCACCTCGGATTTCAGATTCCATTGTCTAGCGAAGAATCTTTCGTTGATGGCAGGGATTGTATCTTCAGAGCTTTTACAAGAAAAGGACTACCAGAGGAATCCAAAAACACAATGATAGCCTCTTTATCGCCTAATACACTAAAACAATACGGTTCTGCCCTTAAACAGTGGTGGGCGTTTTGCCTAAACGAAAAGTTGGATCCCTTTGACAGCACTATTAACAATATCCTGAAATTTTTCTCCGTAAAACTGGAAACAGGAGCATCATATGGTTCCCTAAACTCAATGAGAGCAGCCATCTCACTTATTCAAATGGATAACATATCAGATAATGAAAATCTGAAACGTTTCTTTAAAGGAGTTTTCAGAACAAAACCTCCAAAACCAAGATATGAAAAAATCTGGAACACAGACGTAGTCCTTCAGAACCTGGCTAAACTATTCCCTCTCGGCAAATTATCCCTACTTGAAATTACGGAGAAAACGGCAATGTTGCTGGCATTATCAACAGCTCAAAGAGCTCAAACACTAGTATCGATAAAACTCGAAGACATTTCAAAAACCCACACTGGCTATGAGATAAAAATCTCGAAACTAATTAAAACTTCTAAACCAGGAAAAGCTCAACCACTACTTACACTACCTTTTTTCAAAGATTCACCTGAGTGGTGTGTAGCCTTAACTCTAGAAAACTATATTAAGGTCACTGAACCTATGCGAGGAAAAACAGAAAATCTGTTCATAACAATCAAGAGACCTCACGCTGCTGCTTCAGTCCAAACATTCAGTAAATGGCTGAAATCTGTGCTGCAAAAAAGTGGAATCGAAGGCTTCGCTGGACATAGTACGCGACACGCGTCGGCTTCAGCAGCTTTTCAAGGAGGAATTAACATCGATGTTCTGAGGGCAGCAGCTGGCTGGTCACCAAAATCAAAAACATTTGACTCTTTCTACAATAGACCAATCTTACAACCAAAGGATACGGTGGCATCTAAAATCCTGGGTAGAAAGTCGAAAAAATGAATTTTAAGTTCCTTCTTCAATCTAAATATATGTACAATTTTCCTTTCATTTAAATAATAATGATAATAAACATAAAAACATAATGGGAAAAAATTTCTTAGGACTCTAAAGATCTACATTTAAATTATCATCTCAAACGAGGCTAAGTATAATTGAACGATTAAACGAACTTACCTAAGTGAAGTTCGATCGTAATTATACGAATGCCTCGTTTGAGATGATAACAACCCTCCCTTACTTTTTTCTAACTAGTTACCCTACCCAATTAAGAACAAAAATTTTTTCTCCAAATCTCAAGAACTCTGAACAATATGAAGATGGCGGATCCCAGCAGCAGCGAGGAGGGGAGCCTCCCCTTTTCCTTTTTCACTCTAAAGTTGTAGCGACACATCGCGGAGCGAAGTGGTACTACATTTAAATTATCATCTCAAACGAGGCATTCGTATAATTACGATCAAACTTCACTTAGGTAAGTTCGTTTGATCGTTCAATTATCTTTTCCCGAATCATTTCGTCTCAATTACGAATGATTTCGAGCGATCAGACGATAATTTCAGAGTTAACAGCTGTCAAATGAAAATATAAAAATACGATAGGTGATTCCACTGTCTTTTGTCTAAGGGGTCTTGCTGGCATATTTTTATTTTTTAAGGGCATATTTTTTGTAAATCATTTTAATAAATGACTCGTATACTTACTTGGATTGAACATCGGTGCATTTTCTTTGCTTTTTCAAAAAGAATAATTTAAAAATATTCATGTGACATGTAACTACAGTAGAACCTCGATAAGTCGAAGTTGAAGGGAAACGATAAAAACTTCGAGTTAAAGAGGTTTCGACTTATCGAGGGTTTCGAGTTATAGAGGTTTCTGAAAATATATTTCGAGATTTAGAGGTTTTCGCATACTGTATATTTATACATAAAAAAAAGTTTCTACACTGAAGCCTGATTTTTAATTATTGTTGAAAGTGTACTTAAAGGTATGCCATATTTTAAAGCAACATCTTTTTTTTTACCACTTTTCACATTTTTAATAATTTTTAACTTTTCCCCATTTTTTAATTTTCGTTTCGCACTCATTTTTCTTGAAGATATAAATTATTCTAAACACGCAAAATCAATGCAGGGACCTCTGTTTGATAACAATTTACGACCGTCAATTGTATTGAATTAGCTTCGAGATATAGAGGTAGCGACAAACAAAACCTTCGAGTTATAAAGGTTTAAAGGGCCATACGTACTAACTTCGAGTTATAGAGGTTGACAAACTGAACTTCGAGTTATAGAGGTTCCAGAATTCGAGTTATAGAGGTTTTTAAGCTTCAAGGGAAGGGAAACGCTAAAAACTTCGAGTTAGGGAGGTATTCGACTAATCGAGGTTCGACTTATCGAGGTTCTACTGTATTATAAAATACAATCTAGAAATTTGAAATTTATTAAAGCTGACATATTTTAACACTTCAAATTTTTTCTGAACGCTTCTAAGAAGCTCAAACTTGGCACATATAAGGGTTTGCTCGAAATAGACAGTACATTGAAATTTCAGGAGGCTAATTTGATTAATTTCTAAAATATTGAAGTTTGAAATTTATTACAAAAAGGGTTATTTTTTTAGAATTTCGTTTTACTCTGAAGTTGATTAGTTTAGCAACAATAATTGATTAAAAACGATTTCATTTAAATTCAAAATCTTAATTAATATTAACTTCTAGGGAATTATAAAAAAATATTACTTAAAGAAATAATGTATTACTTTTATAATTACTTAGAAATTAATGATAATTAAGATCTTTAATTTACATGAAATCGTTTTTAATTAATTATTATTGCTAAACTAACCAACTTCAGAGTAAATCTAAATTCTAGAAAAATAACGCCTTTTGTAATTAATTTCGAATTTCAATATTTTAGAAATCAAACAAAAAAACCCTCCTAAAATTTCAATATACACTGAAAGACTTTTTATATTAATATTTGCTAAAACCGCGATTTAATTTTAGTAAACTCACTATCATAATGGGTAAAAATGTGTCAACTATTATTATTTCGCAGTTTGACTATCAATATTATTAAAAATTAAAGGTTTTTAATTTTTAGTAGTCAGTTGATTAAAATTTGTTACTGAAACGAAGAAAAAGTGTAGAGAAAAACAATATTTCGACGTAAGCAGCGAATTGACAAATGACAGATAACATAACCTCAAATGCTACTACTTTATTCACTACATTTATACTTATACTAACAAATCTTACAAATGAAGAAGAAGTCTAAATTACCTACATAAACTTATATTATAACGCATATCTTAACCTATAATATATACATATATAAGTTTTGATAAAAGAAAGATCATCTTCTGTTCAAAAAGTGTTAATAATTAAAACATTCTGAATAGTTACACCTTTTTCCCCATTATGGTAGTGAGTTTACTAAAATTAAATCGCGGATTTAGTAAATATTAATCTAAAAAGTCTTACAGTGTAATGTCTATTTTGTACAAATTTAAATTCCGTGACATTCCGGAATTAAAAGCAATGAAGCGGCTGATAAGGCTGCTAGGGATGCAACTAATAATCCTGAATTTCTAAACATACAACTCAATTGTTCTGATATTCTCAGCCTTGCGCGAAAAGAATTAAATACAAGTTGTAATGCACACTTTACACATATAGGTAAAAATAAAGGTAAACATTATACTCAACTATTTTACAAACCTAGAAAAAGATCATGGTTTCATGAATTTTTAGCTCGCAGGAGTTGGATTGTGTCTATTTGTCAAGCAAGAAGTATAATCATTACAATTTAAATGCTAGTTTATTCAGAAAAAAGTATATTTCTTCAAGAGACTGTCCTGTTTGTCCCAATATCGCGGAAGATCTAGATCATGTCCTCTGGTGCTGCCTCAGGTTTGACGCTAATCGCCCTGAACTGATAAAAGCTCTTTCAAAAGCTTTAAAATGCCCATCTCCCTTTTGCAGTACTCAGTTTCTTACCTACCCTTCTTCTAGAATCGTTGCTCATGTTTTCAGATTTCTTAAACGTTCTATCATTCAATTCTAATTTACAAATACTCATATTACTTTTAACACACAATATATTTGAATTGTCGGGCTATAAATACTCAAGTCTAAGGTTCACTTTTTATTGGCTCAGAGAGATTTAACCGGAGGGCTTCCAGCCTTCCGATCGTTTTTCCCGGGTAGGGCGTCGCGCAAGCGCAATATTATATTCTGTTCACAGGTTTATACCAACTACCAGGTTATGGCCGGAAAATGCAAGGCGCAATACCAGCTTTAGTGCCAACGTTAAATCACTAAACTTACCTTAACTCCACTGTTTCTCTTTAAGAGATTTCAAAGAATAATGCCAAATTGTTTATTTAACCATTTTTTAATATTAACTATTTTCATGGGGCCTACAAAAATACAAGAACAAACGTTAAAAAATATTTTTCACTATTTTTTTTGACAATTTTTTTGCAAGATTTTCAAAAAGTAACATAAATATAGACTTCTAAGAATTGTTTTATGTAATTGATAATTTGTTTAAACAAATTATTATTGTTTATTGACAACCATTTATCAAATTAGGCTACAGAGTTGCAACTTTTTCTTAATTATGCAACTTTCCAAGATAACAATTGTATCAATTGTTTAAGGGGTTATTTACAGTTAGAGCTTCAAAAACAAGCTGTTATTTTAAAAGTCGGTAAATTGAGCTTAAATCTCCTTTGTTTTTAATTGCCCCTTGTTTTTCATTACCCCACTTGACCCTATGACGAAAGAAAAAATTAAATTTTTATGGAATTCGGTTGAAACCTGTTCCTGGATCTATATTGGATGCGCCATTTTGAAGTTTGAAAGGCATAAATATTCGTAATCAGCAACCCAAAAACACTTGTATACTAAGTTTAATTATTTTTTTTTAAAGTTAAACATTGTTGTTCGCCATATTGGATTCGCCTTTTAGAATTTTGAAAAATCATTAACATATTCGTAATTAGCGATCCAAAAAGCCATTGCATTCTGAATTTTATTTATTTTAATAAAAAATATTAGCTTTGGTCCAACATGTATTAAATTAAATTTTTTTTTGTATATTTAGACTCACCTGAAGCCTAGAATACTTACTGGTATTGTATTTTCTAACTGTCAATACAATTTGTGAAATAACAGTTTGACAAGTAAAGTATTTAATGTTTATAAGAAACTGATTTTTTAAATAAGTCTATACTTACACTTAAAAATTTTTAGAAATAATTAGAAATGATTGTAAAATTTTATAATTTATTCCTTAAATGGGTATGTGTTATTCAAATAATAGGTATAAGAATGCAATATTAAAGAATAATAAACTAATGAATAAAAATAAAAAGGACATGCTCACCCAATGCGATCTTTCTTAAAAAAAAAACATTCACGCCAAGTTTTTGCATCTGTCTAAAAATCATATTTTTTCTTTGAATTTCAATTTATTTTAATTTATTAGTTTATTATTTTTTAATTTCGCATTCTTATACCTATTATTTCAACAACACATTATCATTTAAAGAATAAATTATAAAATTTTACAATCATTTCTAATTATTTCTAAAAATTTTTAAGTGTAAGTAGACTTATTTAAAACATTAGTTTCTTATAAACATGAAATATTTTACTTGTCAAACTGTCATTTTACAAATTGTATTGACAGTTAGAAAAATTTATACCTGGCGTAACTTTATGCATCGAAGATGTTTTTGATGAGATTTGCATTATCAATAATTCCTACTATTTTATATTTTTATCATAATTTGTATTTATCACTTTACTATTCTTAAACTTTTAGTATTAACATTTTTCTTAAAGAATAATTCACTTTTTTACATAATAATAATAATTATAAACAAGTTTTACACTAGATAATAATTATTAAATAATATATCACACTCTTCACTTTTAAAGACGAAATTTATAAACACAATAGTGAACTGTCAGCAGCAAAGTAACATTCCAGGAAAAACATGATTTATTCTTCATATTAATATTATAGTATTATATAATAACATTACAATGTTATATAATAATATAATAATATTCAATTTATTTTTAATGTAAGTATTTTTATAATCTATTTTCTTGTATTTATTAATATAACTCAACGTTTTTTTAAATATTTTTTCAACATTTAAGTCGCTTTTCTTTATAATTGGGCATAATGCATTGGATAATTTAGCAATCACCCCAATTGTCAAAATTTCGTTTGGACATTTGAGCAGAAGATTTGTTCAATCGGACAAAGTACTTGCTTAATAACCCTCTTTTTACTGGGATAGTACTTATATTTACATATAAGTTAGTACTTCTTACATTTTTAAGTATTTTAATTTTTGTCACGTTCTAGATATAAGTAATTTTCCATAGAAACAAGCTTGCGGGTTCGAAGCATATCCTTGAACCATTTGGCAGAGTTTTTATAAGTCCTCGTCCTATTTGGATCCTTAAAGTCCACATGAATAATTCCAAAGCGTTCACTGAAATACAAATTAAAATCTTATGCAATTCTTCTTTTATAAATTCATCAGAATTCTAAAAATTATGTACTGGAATTCACATTTGTTAAGTTAGTGAAGGATACATTTTTTTTATCTAAAATAGACTGGTACAAGAAAATTTAAAAAAGGTAACAAATTTTACTAACACACTATAGTTAGGCCCTTTATACTTATGAGTTTTAAGCTACATAATATGCTTCTCAAAAAATGTATTAATAGAATTTTGTTATTTTATTATCTGTTTGTTAAATTATAAGACTTAATAGGTACATTAGAGAGTTTGAACTTTTGAATATTTTGACTTATGGTTATCTTTGTAATTGAGTCACCTACATTTGGGTGTCCAAATTTTTAATACTTAAATTTTTGTGTCTTAGAATGTTTCATTAATTCTGTTTTTTATGATATTCTCTCCAGTTGTTATTACTTATTTGTTAAATACAGAAAATTTATAAAATTTTTAATTTTATGAAAAAGTTTCTCAAGAAAGGAATGTCGCCATTCTGGTAAAATAAAAACTATTATGTGCAAAGAGAAACCCACAAAAGTAACTAAACGTATGCCTCTAGAAGTTTCTTGATTTAAGTATTATTATAGTAATAAATAAGTTATCTTTCTTTAGCTTAATTAAGAACAAATGTCCTTTCTAATTACAAAATATTTTAAAAATAAAAAACTTACTGACTAGCTTGGTATACTTACGTATAACCTTCTTCCCATTCAAAATTATCCAACAGACTCCAAGCTGTGTAACCTTTTATGTTACATCCATCTTCTATAGCCAATAACATATTTTTCATATATAAAAAAAAATAATTTATTCGTTCGTAATCATTTAAACCTTTTAGATCTGAATATCCATTTTCTGTTATATATACTAAAGGATTATCGTACTCTTGTCTGATTTTATTAAGAATCTTCCTAAATCCTTCTGGCACTACCTTTAACATATTAAAATAAAATAATTTTACAATTATCCCAATGTTAATAAAAAAATAATATTGAAGACATTTTTAAACCTTTAACCACGAACTCGCAGATCCTGGCCACTTAGAATTTACTGTAGCGGTATATCCTGAATCTTTAAACCATATTGAACCATTCGTCTTTTTAACTGGTACAGCTATCGCTGATGTATAGTGATTCAACCCAAAAAAGTCAGATGTACCTCTATGATAAGTTGCAAATTAAATTTATTTGCACTCTTTAAAATATGTTAATACACTCGAATCTCCCCATAACGACCTTCTATATAACGAACGTTCTCTTTAACGAGCACTGATTCTCTCCACAGAACGAGAAATGTTACCTCTCTTGCATCCCTACTCGTTACAAGACAGATGCGCAAAATAACATGCGCACTATTGATAGACATAAAAGATCATAGAGTAGGGCTTACCCCTCTTTCTAGGAGGGGCATCGTAGTAAAGAAATTCTAAACTCTCGAGCTTCTCGTTATGCAGAGATTCGAGTGTATTTTTTAGTTCATTCACATTTATTTTTCAAAGAAGAAAAGTTAACAAAAAAAGTTAAAAGTATTTTAATTTAGTTATTAAATATTAAAGCAGCATTCCCAACGGTGAACAGAGGCAGGCTGTGGAAAGTTTTGAAAGAAAGAGGAATAGATTAAAGTTTAATCGAAAGGGTAAAGGAGATATATGAAAACACGAAAGTAAGATTGAAGATAGGAGAGAGACTGGGAGAGGAGTTTTGGTTAAGGATTATTACAAGGATGTTGGCTAAGTATCCCTTGCTATTTAGCTTATTGATGTCGGATCTAGAGGAAAACTTACGGAGAAGAGGTTAGGAGGGGTGGTATTGGTAAATACGAGGATTTTTTTCTCAGCATATGCGGATGATGTAGTGTTCCTGGCGGAGGATGAGAATGGTATGAGGCTGACGATTTATGGGTGAATGTGGAAAAAACAAAGATAATAAGATTCTGGAAGAGAGTTGATGGGGTGCGGGTGCAAGAAGGATGGAAATTTAATGGCAATATGGTAGAGGAAGTAATAGTATATTGTGCACCGGGACGCAAAACGCACGTTTCTTGTCCGAACTGTGTTTGCAGTACGAGGCGAAGCCGAGTACTGTAAAAAAGCGAGGACGAGAAATGCGTTTTGAGTCGAGATCTACACGATGTTTTATGTAAGTGGAGTACGTTTTTCTCGGTTTGTTCGCGAGTTTTTGAGACTTAGAGCAGGTCATACGTCAGGCAGTAGGTTTGCAGGCAACGGCAGGCAAAACTACTGGCTGACGTAATGTTCTGCTTTGGGTCTCAAAAGCGCGCCAAGAAACCGAGCAAAACGTGCTCTGCTTACATAAAACAATTTTGTCACCTGGGATTTTGGTTTGAGTGCAAAAGGGGTAGCAGATTGAATGTAAAGAAAAGGTATGAGACAGTGGGAAAGGTGATAGGACAGGTATGGGTAATTGGAAAGCGAAGGTTTGGGAATGATTTGAAGAAAAGAGTATGGATGTTTGATGTGCTAGTGTGGAACTAGAGCACGCGAAGTTCTTGAGGTGAACGATGGGAGAAAGCCGGAATTGTCCAGAACATATGCTAAGAGAGGAATTAGGAAAAAAACGAATGAACATAAAACTTTTAAAAAGTTCATTTAAAAATGCACAACTTAAAAAAAGCGATTAAAATTCATACATTTTTAAAAAAATTATGAGAGCATAAAAAAACAAGCCAAGGATTATGTTTAATTTATGAACATTTTGCTTCCAAGGCAGCAAAAATATTTGCTTCTTCATGGAGGAATCAATAAGATAATTTTTTAAAATTAAAAATTTAATTTTTTAACAGTTGAATAATGTGCTTTATTCTTTAAAACTTTGACAGAATATAAACTTTACATAGGTCGATCGATTTGTTAGGAATCAAGGAATATGATTTTTTTTTATAAATTAAGTTAAATTTATAGGTTAAAATTTTTTGTTTTTAAAAACAAACAAATTTTTCAGAAATAAAATTTCAATAAAAACTTTTTTAATGGTTATATTTAAAAACCCTTATGTCTGATTCCAGATTTTGGTAGTAAAAATAACCATACCAAATTTCATTTAATTCAGTTAAACCGTTCTCGAGTTATCGTAGTCACAAAAAACCGACATCCTCACCTACACACACACAAACATACGGACATTTGATCAGAAACTCATATAACACATTTCTAGATAGAGGAACGTTAATTTGAAGCATTTTAAAAAAATTGTAAATTTGCACGAATACAAAGCTTCCTTCATGAGAAACCAAAAACTTGAAAAGTGTTGAAAAATTAATATCTTGAGGACGGTTTGATAAAAAACTTTGAAAAAAAATCATGGAGCTCGTGGTCGTACAAAAAGTACAAAAAGATAAAAAATCAGCAAATCAAAAATGCCAATTTCGATGGTATATCGAGTTGGCATGGAATGACTCTTATATAGGGGGCAACATGCAAACATATTTTTTCCAAAAAATTATTACACTATAAGGAATAAATTAAAATTATGCAATCTACCTAATATAATTAATTTCTTGTTGAGTGAATTTAGGTAACCTGGACCCAGTCCAGCCTTGAATTTTGCTGTTTTCCCCGATTCTCTCTTTCATGATCTGAGGATAATCACCTTCCTTAGAAAATATTGGATGAGATGACCATCCACACGAGAACTGAAATGCTATGTCACTTATAAGGGTATCATTTTTACTATCGACAAAATAGTATTGGCAAGGTATATTAATTCCAATTACACCATTCTGAGCCAGTCGAAATTCATCATCATACATGTGGTAAACTTTGGCATGAGCTTTTAGTACATGGTGCATACAAAGATATTCTGCGTTTAAAGAGATATTTATACCTGAAATATAATGCTATATTATTTGGCATTCTACTGATGGATATGAAATTGTATGAGAATGATGAACTAACGCAAAAACTATGACACAATCAAAATGACGATCTCTTGATCAAAATATAAGATCGAGACTTAAAACTTTTAAATTTTAAAAGCTTTTAAAATTCTGCGTTAAGTAATTTATTAATATTTTTTTTTACATTTTAAAATTCTTATTTTGAATCTGATCTACAAAAATTATATGAAAATCATTCAATTAACACTATTTTCTTTGTTACAGTGTCACTTTTATTTTGAGCTAAAAAAAACTTAAAAAATATTAAATAGCTGCCGAGATTTGACTAGAAACGTCGAAGCATGTTTTCCTAAAATATCATTATTTTCAGTTAAAAAACATGATTTTAATTGAGTTTTGAGAAAAACATGCATCAACTTTTTGTAATCATATCTCGGAAAATATTTAATATTTTTTAAGTTTTCTTAGCTTAAATTTATACTGATAGGTACTGAAGCAAAGAAAATATAGGCATATAAAAGCTGTATGAAAAATATCAAATTTGAGTAAAAATTTGTTTAAAAATGTTGAATTAACCTTTTGACTAATTCGTTTAAACAATCATTTATTATTATTTTGTACTAGAAATAAAAAAAATTATCGGGAGTAGAAAAGGTGTCTATCGATGCATACAAGAAATGTGCCAAATCAAATCGAGAGATAGCGAAGCTTATCAATCGTTCTAGTAATGCTATTGACCAATATGTAGAAACCAGATGTCACAAAACAGTTCAAAAAAACGTGGACCAAAGCCAAAGCTCTCAGATCGTAATAAGCTAAGAATAGTCACTACTGACTCTCAAACAACCAAAGGCTTTAGATGAATCAGGAATGAAACTATGCTACACATTTTTAAAAGTAGGGGAGACCGGGGCTGGTTGGGTTATTTTGCACTCTTCATTGTTTAACTTGGTTAATATCCAATTTATGAAAACCTTATTGTACAGGAAACCTGCTCTAATATTTCAACTTTCATTTAAAAAAGAAAAAGTCCCGTTATTACATTTTGTTTTTTTTGGGGAACAATTTTTTTGGAGAAATCCAAAGTGACCGAACGCGCCCCGGCCGGGGGCAGATCGGGTTCTAAACATCCAAAAGATTACTTTCAAAGGAATCACTTATATAAATGTAAAACCTTCCAATAAACAATTTATTCTATAATATTAATTTTGCCAACAGTGCATAAAAACCTACCAGGAGCTTTGTTATATCCTCCATATCCTTGGGTGCAAAAGATTAGTGGTTCGTTCACTGTTGCAAAAAGTTTTACTTTTTGTCCAAGATACTGAAACAAAATTCTAGCATAGCTTGCAAACCAATCAACCATCAATTCATTTGTCCATCCTCCCAATTTTTCTAGTTCTTGTGGATGATCCCAGTGGTAAATTGTAACAAAAGGTTCAATACTTTTCGACCTCAATTCATCAATAAGATCACTATAATATTTGATTCCTTCTAAATTAACTTTGTTGTGAAAACCGTTGGGTAATATTCTGGTCCAGCTTATTGAGAAACGGTAGAAGTTGAACTGAAGAACACATGATAAAATAAATGTATCATTAGACAAGTGAATCATTGCATGTTTTACTTATATTAAACTTCCATTTTAGTTGAACTTATGATTATATTATCAATTCTAAAGCTTAAAGCTCCCAGGAAGTTTCCAGGAATCTTGGGATGCCCGCCTCCCAGGAAGCTTGCACCCAACCTTAAGGGAATCTTTATTGAAGCTTCCATCGAACCTTCAGGGAAGCTTCAGAGAGTCTTTCACAGAACCACTGATCCTAACATTCCAAATTTCGGAATATTCAAAGAAATTGTCAGTCAATATTGGTGCAATGAGGAAAATGTCCGCATGTTAGGAAATATTGACGTGAAATAATTCATTCATTCATTAACATTGCAATGCAATTTTCAGACAATATTTGTGATGAATATTTTCTCACATGCGGACGTTTGTGCTGTATGGGATGAGGTGTCTCTACTGTAAAAACGTGTGTGAGATCTGTCATAAGAAGGTAGGTATATATTTACGTGTGTACTCATATAAGATCTCAGGTGACATAGCCGAGATCTCGTATAAGATCTTATGTGAGAACATAGGTACGAACGCATGTATCGATACAGCGTTCTTATATGAGTTCATATATGAGGAGTGCGAACGCACGTGAGAACTCATGTAAGAAAGTATATACGACTAAGCGAGATCAGTATACGAGAAACGATTCTAAAAAGCAATTCATAACACACGTGCAAACTAATGTGAGAACACATTTACGAACTCATGTGCGTACGAATGTACAAACTCATGTGCGAACACACCAAAGTACATTATTGAAATTTAATAAATTATTAAAAAAAAATTCTTGCCAACGGGATTCGAGCCCATTAAACCTGAGTCTAAGAACCTTAAAGTCTAAGAACTCAAACCCCTCGGCCACTATACATATAGAAAGAACTTTACAAAATCTTAATCATGTTTAATACAGAAGTTTCTCAGGAAAGACATGACTACCTGAGTCGAAATTTAAAATCTGCACGGTGGGTCTCGACGAAGTTCAACCCAAAGGTCTTATCACTAAAAGTTTTTTTACAGAAATTTGTTCATTGTTAAAATTAGAAGATTTCAAGCCTATAATGAAAAAAATCTGTCGAGGGTTTTTTAAATTAAATCGAATAATGTCGATTTTTTTAAGGTTAATCGCTCTTATTTCATTAAAAATTGATATATTAAAATTTTTTTTTAGATCTCTTCTTCCACTTCTTTTGAGCAGTTTTCCATAAAAAAATACTTTTTTTTGTTTTTAATCGTCGTTAAATATAAGAAAAATCATCAAAAAACGTGTTTTTTGGGTTGTATCTCGAAACAAATGAAGAAAAATGGTTTTTGTAATAGAAAGTGTTTTAAAGCACGTACTTTTACCTTTAAAATAAAAAAAAAATTTAAATTTGCTTCAATGGTTCTAAAGTTACAGCATTTTTAAGCAGCGAAAACAAGGAGTCAAAAGTGTTTCGAGGAGAACAAGTACATGTAGATACTTAAATACGCTTCGGCGGTCAAATATTTTAATATATTGGAAAAGTTCATTAAAAGTAAAGTAAAATAAAAAAAAATTCTTTCAGAAATCTGTTACTGTGTCAGAGATATTTTTAAATGTGTTTGAGTTTCCGCAAATTTCTATTTGCGAATTAATCTTTTGTTTGTTTTTATAATCTGTAAGAGGCATTTATTAACAGAGCAAACTTTTTTATTTTTACATCAAATTGTAACACAACATATAGCATTCAGAACAAAAATATAATTGTTTCATAGACATTAAAACGAATGCAAACCGTTGAACTTACAAAGAGCTCGTAGAAGTCTTTGTGGGTAATCCGGGTGGTTTTTCTGGACATTGTATTTTTGCCAGGTGTTTTGAAAGTCAGAGTGTACAGCTTCTGAAGCCTGTTCACTGTAAAATCCCAGCCCTTTTTGTGTTTCTTGACAAAAATCCTTGACATGGAAAAAGACGGCATGTACTTTCGGCGTGACTGATATTTTCAAACGCAAATAGCTTAGCTTGAAGTTTAGAATTTTTTCTTTATATCTTGGGTCTAGTTTATAACTAAAACATGATTTCACGACTTTTCCAAAATGTCTAAATACCTGAACGTATCCCATGCGAAGTGTGTTACAACCCTCAGATTCAAGAATGTCAACTTTATCTAGCAAAGTTTTACTGGCATTTCCATTGAAACTGGAACCATTTTGGCGAACATCTCTTGCAACGTGACATTTTTTCGCCCACATAAGAGCATCTTCTTCACAATTATCAATCAAATGATTATAAAGGGTATTCACAACACTTATCAGGAGGTGGAGCTCTGGTGGAGGAATAATGTGCAGAAAAGATATATCTTCGTTTGTCAAGAATATCGGAGGGTGAATGCAATTTTTATATTTTTTTGCATCTTCTTTGCGTGATCCAGATTTGCACCATTTATTGTAATTATCAGTTGTATTTTGAACAGTTCTATATTCGCCACAAATACGTAATTCATCTTTTTTTGCGAAGCACCATGTGCAGGGATACATACTGCTGTGTGACATTATTCCAACAAGAATATTGGCCAATTTTAAATCCGTGGCTATTGTTCCTGAAAAATTGTTGATATTTAGCACGTTCCAAATCTGAAGAACATTCTCGTAGTTCTCCTGTGCACGTGAACTATGTGCAAGAGCTAAAATAAGCAGTCTCTTAACGCCACTATCTTTAAATTGCTTAGCACTTATACCATCTTGATATTTTTGACGACATTTCTTCTCAACTTTTACGTTATTAGTGGATTGAATAGATAGAGTAACTTTTAAAAATTGTCCTCCACCATCTATACCAAATTTTAGATGATAATTGGGCACATCGCGTTTTTCTACAACATGTTGAATTAAAGATTCCAGATCCGTGCAGTAGGCAACAGTTTCATCAAAAATACTACTAACATTTGCTTTATTTTTTGACAGACTAAAACATTTAACATTAAAAAACTCATCAACACAATGTCTTTTTTCAGATAACTTTTTTTTCAAATTTGGTTCAATAATTTTTGCATTCTTTGTGGCGACGCGTATAGCTTTCGCTATTTCTGACGTCTTTTTTTCTGTCAAGTGATTGCTCGTCTCCATTTTCAGCATATCATCTGCTGTAAAAAGCTGCGGTTTTGGTTGATGTATAGTGGACTTACTTCCGATATCAACTTGAAGATTATTACCACCTCGTAGTTAAGTTAACGATAGTGTTGAATTATTCGTCTCCTCCATTTTACCTTTAAGTAGAGTACTAATAACTTGATCAACAACCTTCGGACCTGCATTTTGTACAGTTGCTGCTAAATTTTCCACTCGACTTGTCAACGTACATATATGAGAAACCCCTCTCGAAATTACATTAAAACAATGTTTACAACGAGTCTCAGTCGTCAAAACACTAGGGCTTTTAATAACAGTATCTTTGCTGTTCTCTGAAAAATAAATAATAAAAAGTTGGGATACATGATTATCTTTTTTATTGATAAATTAAAAAGCACAAAAAATTTTCACTTGAGTACAGCTATTGGCCAGAACCAACTTACCGGTAGATTCAGAATTCACATTCTTAACTGGAAAACTCGTTGTAGAAACAGGAAATTGTGTTTTGAAAATGTATTATTTCCGGATTGTTTACGTACTAAATTGCACATATTGCAATTGCAAACACTTTAAGCATTTAATCGGGTTACTTTTTTTTCAGGTTCTTCAAAAAATTGAGTTAAATTTGGTACTTCAATTTCCTTGGCAGTATCAGTTTCAAATAAAAAAAGGTTACGTCGACAGCTTGAACACACTACAGCCGGCAGCCTTACATCGTTCTCATCATAATTAATATGTTTTTTTACAAGAAAAAGCAATTTCCCTTTTACAGTAAAAGTTGCTTTCGAATTATTTAAGCAAAGCAAGCAAATAGAATGCCGATTTTCTTCGTGGTTTTTAGGTTTCGTCATCTTTTAAAATTCTCATAAATCTATACACACCTGTCATGTAGGTAACTAACGACAAAGTTTAAAAACAAAATATAATCTAAAACGGTGTCTGTAGAATATGATTTAAAAAACACATTTAAGAATATCTCTGACACAGTAACAGATTTCTGAAAGAATTTTTTTTTATTTTACTTTACTTTTAATGAACTTTTCGAATATATTAAAATATTTGACCGCCGAAGCGTATTTAAGTATCTACATGTACTTGTTCTCCTCGAAACACTTTTGACTCCTTGTTTTCGCTGCTTAAAAATGCTGTAACTTTAGAACCATTGAAGCAAAATTAAATTTTTTTTTTATTTTAAAGGTAAAAGTACGTGCTTTAAAACACTTTCTATTACAAAAACCATTTTTCTTCATTTGTTTCGAGATACAACCCAAAAATCACGAAAAAACACGTTTTTTGATGATTTTTCTTATATTTAACGACGATTAAAAACAAAAAAAAGTATTTTTTTATGGAAAACTGCTCAAAAGAAGTGGAAAAAGAGATCTAAAAAAAAAAATTTAATATAACAATTTTAAATGAAATAAGAGCGATTAACCTTAAAAAATCGACATTATTCGATTTAATTTAAAAAACCCTCGACAGATTCTTTTCATTATAGGCTTGAAATCTTCTAATTTTATCAATGAACAAATTTCTGTAAAGAAAACTTTTAGTGATAAGACCTTTGGGTTGAACTTCGTCGAGACCCACCGTGTCTGATTAAAATCTAGGAGGACCTACTAAGTACTGTTTAAGTTCTTGTAAGAACTGCAGGTAATGTTTAACGCCTACGAGAAACTGTTAAAACCTTGTCGAGTACTTGTAAGTACTAGCACCATAAAAATGATATTTTATATTAGTCCTGGTTAGAACCTGCTTACACCTGAACGTATTCTATTCTTTCCCTGAAATGAAAACGTTAAAGTCTTATTAGAACCTTCTAGATACTACATAGTATTATTAGGACCTTTTAACTATTGCAAAGTCTCATTACGACCTTATAGAGCCTGCCAAAATGTCAACAAATTATATTTTACTGTTGAAAGCCATTGCTCAATTTTGGACTTAAAGAAATCTGCTGTAATTGGAACTTAGAAAAAATCTGGTGAGACTGAAAATTTTAATATAAAAAATCATATCATTTTAGTCGACGAATAACGCGCCTATGACCACTGAGGATTTTTCGTCGGAGGGGAAAAGTCCCCTTCGAAAAAATTAAAATGAAAGAAATGACATCATTTTGTTGAAGGAATAGTGGGGTCATAGTTAATACACATTTTATAACACGATTTCGGAGATACTTGTCCAATTCTTTTCTATCTTGCAGGAAGAATATTGGAGTTTCTATCATTAATGTTGAACTTAAAAAATTTAGCAAAATAAACGAAAAAGTAATAGTTATTTGTGACACAAGGACCCTAAATGGCACTTTATAGTACGAGTATGTATCGTAATACGAGCCTAATTACAATCGCAGCCGACGCGAAGTAGAGGTGGTGACGAGGCTTCATTGAACGTAGCCGAGGTGAAGTGAAGATATGAAGCCGAGGCTCTGATGTCAACAGACTTAGAAATGCAACCCGAGGGCGGCGAAACCGTGAACAGCCGTGAAGTTTGGGCACAGCTGTACCATAAAGTAAAGGTCAGCAGACCAGCATCAGCCAATAAAATTGCGACTTTATTTACTTCACGGCCTAGGCCGAGAAATGAGCTCCTAAAGGTTCCCAAACACGCCGCAAAGTCTAACTTTTGATGTAAGTGTGATAAAAAAGCTTTTTTGTTTGTTACTTAGTTCAATAATATAACACAAAGATAGATAATAAGTTTTTATTCAAGCTGTTTTTGATTTACTGGCACACCAATAAATATCTTATTTTCAATATTCATATAAA
Organism: Ganaspis brasiliensis; assembly: GCA_037103525.1. NCBI lineage: Eukaryota > Metazoa > Arthropoda > Insecta > Hymenoptera > Figitidae > Ganaspis > Ganaspis brasiliensis. Next base: position 154,106 of record JAZKLR010000852.1, on the reverse strand, counting down.
TACATACATTTAAAATAGATTCAATAGGAATAGCTGCTGAGACATTAGTTATTTTGCATTTAAATAAAAATAGTCCACTATTATATATGGTATTATCTCCTTGAGCACTAAAAACCTTCTTATTGCTGTTCGTTTGAATTACAGCATAATTACGAAAAGGACAATGGCAAATTTGTTGTTTACAAAAATAGTTGACAATTTTCAAAAAACAATGCACTAACCCAATTTTTAAATTATTATTTTCCTGATACTGAATAGCGAAAGAATGTGTTTGCAATCTTCTTTGTACAGTTTTGACACATATAAAATTTATTATTTTTAATAGACGCAAATGCCGATATACTTTTCTATTGTTTAACAGAATTTCAGAATTACGACAAGCATTCTCTATAAAATTTGTAAACTCAAATAGTTGTTTATATGTACCAACACTATAATAACAGTTTAAGAATAATTCTTCTATTATTTTTACTTGCTGCTTTTTTTTAAACAAAAGTCTTTAACAGGACTATTTTCTAATTGCTTACTTGTATTTGTCATACTTAAAAACAAGCGGTGAGAAACATCTTTCTATTTGTGTGTCTAAATGACTGGTTGCGTGAACAAGTTTTAGTAATTGATCATTAATATTTTCGTTTTCATAACAAGAAAATACCCAAAGAGGACAAAATTTTAGAACATCATCAGGAAGTTGTACTAATTGATGAATGTTGATTGAACAAAACTGTAAGCTGTAAAATATTAGAAAATTTCTAATAAGTTAATGTAATAAATCTCAAACTACTTGAATTCTATTCAATGATATGTTATCGGAGTTGAGAATAGACAGAGCTGCTACTAAGAGCAAATAATGATTAAAATAATTCTGTTCCATAATCCTGTGAAAAACGGGAATAGAATAATAAAAAAACCATAATTTTAATTCAGAAGCTTGCCAATGAATAAAATCTTGTACACTACGTGGCATACGATGTACAAATTTTGGCGTTTTAATTTTACTTAACCTATTATTAATTATATCAATTGCATATGCATTAAAGAAAAATTATATGTTCTAAATTGCAAATCAAACAATAAAGTTAATATTTTTATTACTACACTAGAACCTCTAAAGCGCGCTAGGCGCGCAAAATTGTGCTCTTCTCTTTTTTTATTTTCTAATTGCCCCATTTTATACTTACCAATTTCTTTAATTTGTCAATTTCCTATTAAAAAGATCTTCAATTTTTCTATTTACCAGTTTACGAATTTTTCTATTTTGTTAATTTATATATTTAAAATTTTTTAATTTTCCAATAACTACTTATCTAATTTTTTAATTTGTCAATTTTCCAATAACCAAATCTCCAATTTCTCAATTTACAAATTCTTTTACTTTGACAATTTCTCGTGTAGAAGTAGCCCTAGTGAGCCCAAATAGAAAATGCTTTCTGGTCAGGGGCTGAAGGGCTAATTTTTTTCAAAATGAGAACATCAGTAATATAGTAGGGAAACTAGCTGGGTTGACTAACCTCAAAATGTGATAATCGACTACTCTTAAGTACCCAAGTTCTTAACCGATATCTACTTCATTTGCGATCAATTTTCTCAGTTAAGTAAACCTCAAAATGTGAAACTAAATCATTCTGAATAAACTAACATAAGTTTAAATGTTTTAAATATAGGGACTAAAAGTCTCAAAACAAGACATTTGGTTTTGCAGTGTCAGTATGTTAGTTTATTCAGCGTTGTTTATTTTCACACTATAAGTAAACTTCCTTGAGAAAGATAAACGGAAATAAAGTTAAAGTTAAAGTTAGGGGCGAGGTTGAGGGTCTTTTGACTTTGCCATTTTTGGCTTCAAGTCGGGGGTGAAACACCCATAGCCTTCTCCTTTCTCCTTTTTCTAGCCTTTCTCCCTACTGTACCCCTTGCTGACGTCTTTTTCTACGCCCAAGGGGTACCACCTTTTTCAAGCCTCGTTCCACAACCTCAACTTGCGTCCAGAGAACGACTTTTATTAGGAGTACTCGCATTTGCCTGGACCGCCTGTAATAGGCTTGCTCGCCAGTGGGGCTGGAAAACTGTGGCAAAACCACCCCAGAGTACAACCGGTTACCGACAGTCGGGTTTCAACGGTGTGTGCTGGATAAATTATCGACAGCGCACATTGTTTACCCTCGACGTCAAACCTTCCGCTCGGATTACCTCATAAGTCGGAAAAAATCCCAGGCTAACGGGACGCGAACCAGTTATGTTTGGCTCGACGCGGCCGCAGAGCCAGCGCTTTATCCAACTAAGCTACCTCCGTTGGTGATAAACGGAAATAAATGAACATAGGTTGGTTATACTGGGGTAATTCTGAGAAGTCAATTTCTACATTTTGAGGTTATCTTCCCTGTACAAGTCAACTGGAAATGATCTAGATATCACACTAGTACTTGAGGTACTTCTGAAAAGTAAATTCCTTCATTTTGAGGTTAACTTTCCTGAGGAAGTTGTCCGTAAACGACCTGGACATTGGTTGAGTACTTCTGTACTTCAGAGAAGTCAATTCTCACATTTTGAAGTTTACTTCCCTGAAGAAGTTGACCGGAAATGACGTGGACATCGGTTGGGTACCTGGGTACTTTAAAGAAGTCGATTTTCACATTTTGAGGTTAACTTCCCTGAAGAAGTTGACCAGAAGAGACCTGGACATTGGTTGGGAACTGGGGTACTTCTAATGAGTAAATTTTTATATTTTGATGTTTACTTCCCTGAGGAAGTTGTCTGGAGTTGACCTGGACATCGGGTTGGTACTTGGGTACTTCAGAGAAGTTGATTTTCACATTTTGAAGTTAACTTCCCTGAAAAAGTTGACCAGAAGAGACCTGGACATTGGTTGGGTATTGAGGTACTTCTGAGAATAAACTTTTTTCATTTAAGGTTAACTTCCCTAAGGAAGTTGTCCGTAAATGACTTGGACATCGGTTAAGTCCTTTTGTACTTCAGAGAAGTAGATTCTCACACACGGTAGAAAAAGTTCTTATGAATTATCAAAAGTATTCACTGTAATAGGTAAACTTATAGCTAGAATGGAGCCATGGATAACCCAAATTCGTAACAATAGTGAAAATGACATTTCTTAAGATATTTAACTATATTGTAGATACATTATGAATAGGGTATAAATTTGATGTCTGAAATAGTGATATTGAGAATCATCGAAATAGTCGTTATCAACATATAACTAAAGTAAGATGCATACATAATTATCGTGAAAATATAAGATTTGAGATTTAAAAAAAAACCTATTTAACGAGAGCCATAATTTTAAGAATGCTGATTGACGAAATGTCATTCTGAATATAGTTTTGAATATTTCCGATTAATAAAATATTTATTGTTTCTATTTTGCCAATTATGAATCGGATTCAAAATTTTGGGGTTAGATTATCATATATATTTCAAACATAAATCAGAAATTTTTAACAACTGGACTTCTTAAATAAAGTATGTGCTTTAGCATATATATTGATACTTTTATAACTTGCACAAATATATATGTATATATATATTATTTTCGTCAGATGTACTTATTATACTATAAAAAAAATCGGAACTTTTTTTGCACTCATGATAACGAATCAAGGTTTTTTTGGAAAGTATAGAGAAAGATTCTTGCGTATGTGCTGGATCAATTAATTTACGGTTTTTAGGAGCAACAACAACCCTCAAAACGAAAGTTATAAAGTATATTTTTAAAGATAATAAACCTGTATTTACCATAAACAATATTCAATGTAGTCAAGGAAGTAAAAATACGAATATGCATATTTCAAATTAAACATTGATTTAAACTGAATAAACGATTTAAACAATAGAGTGAGTTGAATTTCTCAATTTACTTATATTAATAATTTTTTGTATCCACGTTCATAAATTTTTTACCCTGCATTTTGAGGTTAACTTCCCTGAAGAAGTTGACCGGAAATAACGTGGACATCGGGTGGGTACTCGGCTACTTTAGAGATGTCGATTTTCACATTTTGAGGTTAACTTCCTTGAGGAAGTTGTCCGGAAATGACCTGGACATCGGTTGAGTACTTTAGTACTTCAGAGAAGTCGATTTTTATATTTTGAGGTTAACTTCCCTGAAGAAGTTGACTGGAAATAACGTGGACATCGATTGGATTCTTGGGTACTTTAGAGAAGTCGATTTTCACATTTTGAGGTTAACTTCCCTGAACAAGTTGACTGGAGGTGACCTGGACAAAAAAAAAGTGTTTAATGTCGAGAACATAAGAAACATAAGTTGTTTAAACAAATTAAAATTTTTTAAACATTTGAATCTTTCACATTTTGCACGCCATTATTCTCTTTATCTATCCCAGGTAACCTTATTCTCTCTTGCTTCTAGAACCACAACTGTGAACTGACCTTGCGTTTCGCACAGTATTAGTTCTGCTACGGACACTATTCTTGTCCTATTCTAACCCACGTATATTCTATACCTCATTCTCTCTTACTTGCTGAGAAAGCATAGCAGTATATCTATAGCTATGACAAACTGATTTCTTATATAGGACCGCCGTCAACGCCATGCATTTTATCGATTGTCATCCCTTTATCAAATTCAGGCATTAAAAGAGAAAGAGCTGTAGGCTCTTTTATCTTATTTTTGGGTTCATTGTTTGTAGCAGTGTTTGCATGTTCTAAACATTTCTCTAATGTTCTTAAATTATTTTCATTAGTGTAAGGATATTCATGAACATTGACATATGTATACAGTTTCATCATAATTGTCTGAAATATTGGTTTGAGCTGGTCTTCGAAAACGATACTGCAAGCTATGATAAAAATCTTCTCTCTTATACATTTATTTTAACTGATTCAAAAAATATAGTTGAACGAAATAAGAATTTTGTTTTCATGGACATGGTGGACAATAACTTTTAGCATCTTGTAATCCTCGCATACATGTGGAACAATAATAATGTTTTTTATGGGTGCATTAATTGTTTTAAAGGAAAAATACTTTTAAAATTTGAATAAACAATTTTTGTTTAAATTTTCATTTAAACAATAAAAATTAATTACGGTAATAATATCCCAAAGACATGATAAAGTAACATTATGATGTAAAAGAATTGCCAGTATTAACAACATACTCTGTGATACATTTAATGAAGCTCTTCGATATAAAAGTTCATCAAAATTATTATTTAACTATTTATCAAAGAATTCTCCGTCTTCGTTTTCATCTTCAACTTAATATTCTTCAGAGGAAGTAGAATCGTTATTACCATCGTCAACCAATTCTTCATTTTGTCCAATATTTTCTGGTAACTCATTTTCGTTAATATTATTTTCCCCTATGCCTTTAAAAGCTTCTCTAAATAAAAGTAAAATTGTGTGTAGTAGACAATCTAATACGGTACTCTCTAAATCTGAATAAGTTAAATTAACTAATTTGAAACTAATTTAACTAATTTGAAAGCATTTTTGATTATGTCAAAACAACTAATATTTTGGTAAAAATCTGTTTACTAATTTATTTATTTATTTATTTCACAGCCCATAGCCAAAAAGGTTATTATTATTAATTAATAATTAAATTCGTTTCTCCTTGACGATGTCTCTCCTGTAGTTCAATTTTGTCTGGCTCTAGGATGTCCTTAGCATTATTTGAATTTTTACACAATATTTTTATAGGACGAGGTCTAATTTTTACAATCGAGAATTTGCCAATTCGAAAACACTTTATTTGATCAAACGAAATATTAGGCGGGAAAACAATATAGAAAATGTCAAAAATGCTCTGATTGTCTTTTATGGTATCAAACTCATTATTTGAAATGGCCTCGGGTAATCCAAAAACAACCAAGTTACATTTGGCTTTAAAACGAAGTTCAAATTATTCGAGAGTGGACTCACTTGATTGTTTATTAATAAGAGCATTTGTATGATCCAACCTAAGGTCAACGGCAGTTAAACGTTTTTCAACAGAGGCAATCCTGGAGCGGTTGTCTTTGATCTCGTCTTCTATTTTTTCTAATCTAATGTCTAGTTTAGGGATACCAGATGACCCTTGCTTCAAACCAGGACACCTTACTTCCCCCTCCCCACCGCCTGTCATCTCCCCTTCTTTCAGTAGCGGGAAATTCAAAATTTTGAAAAAAAATGTACGAAATTGTTTTCCTATAATAGCAATTTATACATTTATTAATGCATTTTATACAAATAATATATACACTAAACGTTCCCCAGATATTTAATTATAGATTATACTTTTAAGATGATTTTTTTTCGAAGTTTTAATTAAAAAATTTTTTTGTGTGGTAAATACTAAAAACCAGGACATCTAAGGTAAATACCAGGACGGACCCACGAATCGTCGAAAACCAGGACATGTCCTGGAAAACTAGGACGTCTGGTATCCCTAGTCTAGTTTGTTAAACCCTACGGAAACTTGAGCAGTCAGAGCTCTGATGTCATTTAAGAGAGACTGCAAGTCACATGTAGAGCTTGACGGATTTGGAGAAAGTGAACGAGTTTTTTGAGGTCCACAGCATTTTACGTAACTCTTTATCAGGATTACACTTAGTTTTATTTGTACAACTAAGGTGGTAGATAGATTCACAGCCAGGACAAAATACACGATACACAAACTACCCGGCGGCATCATTCAAAAAGTCAGGTAGAAGGGCGAAGTAAATATAAAACACGGCCCTGATAGCAAGTGTAAATAAGAATAGTAGGATAACACGGCAGGTGATAATCAATGTTCTTAGGATCGTTTGTACACTTGCGAATTAAAAAGTTTAAAAGACTAATTCAATTAGTCAAATTTTAATTATTTTTTAGTTATTTTTTTACTAACAATTAGTCATTTTTTCCAGTAGTAAATAGTTAGTTTTCACTAATTGCTGAAAGAAAAACTCAACCTTGATTTTACTAATAATGAGTTATTTTTAACTAATTCAGATTTGAAGAGGAGGTGCTGTAACACTCCACTCATAAATTTCCAGTTTAATTCTCTACTAAAATGTAATGTCTAGATCTAAATTATTTAAAAAATACCTAATAGTTAGTATCATCGTAACTGATTATTTACTTCATCAATAAGTAAAAAAGAATTAAATTTGAGTGGAAAAAGATTAATTATTAGTTTAAAGTAACATAAATATAAATTGATATTTAACTAAATGAATTAGTAAAACGAATTTTACTGAAATACTAGTTGTTTTCAAATAACGTGGGGATTAATTTTACCAATAATTAGTTTTTTAACTGAATAGTTAATAAAAATATAACTATTTGAATTGGTGACTGGCTTTCTGTTATTAAATTATTTACTTTGTTCTAATTCAGATTTAGAGTAAAAGATAAATACGTATTGGGCCGATTTTTTTAAAACAATATATTTTTTTTAATTAAAAAAGAGTGTAAAATTTTTTGTCAAAAAAAAGTATATTTCTCTGGTCGTAAAATTTGTTCAAAATAGAATGTTAGCGAATTTAATCAGTTAGATGTTTCCAATGAAATCTACTTTTTGCTTTTATTGATCAAAAACTGGTCATAAAAACTATTACAATATTTTAAAAACGAAAAAATTGTGCGCAATACTTCCAAAGTAAATAAATTAATTTTATAACTTAATTTCTTGTATTATAATTTTTACATGAAGATTAATTGAAGCATTTGAAGATTTTTATTACACATGTAAACTATTATATTCACAAACAGCGTTGAAAAGGGATGTGAAATACGTTTTAGCTTGATGTTTAACTTTGTATTTAATCCATGTATTATTAAAGTCAGCATGAAGAGATTCTGTTGATTGTTCAGAATAATATCTCAAGCCTTGATGTGTCTCAGTACAAAATTTTGCAGCGTGTTCAAAGAAAATGTGAGTTTTAGGAATTATTCTTAATTTGTCAGCTAAGTAAGAAGCACGAAAACATTATATATAATTTTCAAAATTTGGCTTTAAATCTTCAGAGAAACACGAATCCACGACCAATTTTAATTTTGATAAACTTTCTACATACTTTAGGCATCCCAAATTACATTTTGATCGCAAAATGTCAACATTTTTTAGTAACTTTGAGCTGCTATAGCCAAAAAAAGCTGGAGTTCCCCCATAAGAAGCTTGTCTTGACCCCCCTTAGGATTTGGCGTATTCTAAATCATCCGTTTCAAACTGTCTCATGATTGTGTCAAATATTAAATTTACTGTTTTAAGTAGCAAGTGAGACTCAGAAGGATGTATGATCTTTATGATTCTCGTACTTCCATTAAATGAGTTTTGAATAACAGGATAATGGACACAATTTTTATAGTTCTTGGCAATTGACTTTTAAAAATTAATTAGAAGAAAAAGGTAGTGATCGTACCATAGCAAATATCTCGCAAAATTTCGAACAAGATTATGGGGTAATTCCAGCTATTGTTGGCAATATCAAAATTAAAATTGGTCGTGGATTCGTGTTTCTTTGAAGATTTAAAGCCAAATTTTGAGGATTGTATACAATGTTTTCGTGATTCTTACACGGAAAGAAATCTGTTCGTATTATACCATTAGACGGCCCTTAGACATATTCTATCGGACGCCACCACTTATTTTCAGTGGTGAGCCATAGAATAATCATATGCAGCGATGGACTAATCATATGACTCTGTCCTAAAAATCAGTGGTGGCGTTCGATAAAATAAGTCTATGGGCCGTCTAATGGTATAATACTATCAGATTTCTTTCCGTGTACTTAGCTGCCAAATTAAGAATAATTCCTAAAACTCACATTTTATTTTAACACGCTGCGAAATTTTGTACTGAGACACAACGAGGCTTGGGATATTATTCTGAACAATCAACAGAATCTCTTCATGCTGACTTTAATAATACATGCATTTAATACAAAGTGAAACATCAAGCTAAAACGTATTTCTCATCCCTTTTCAACGCTGTTTGTGAATATTATAGTTTACATCTGAAATAAAAATCTTCAAATGCTTCAATTAATCTTCACCCAGACAGCACCATAATTATCGGCAAGTTAACGGGAAGTTAACGGCGCTAGTTAACAAATTTATCGAGTTTAACTTTAGGCTAACTTCCTGCTAATATATAAATGTCCGCCACATCTTTAGTTATCCAAGATAACTTCCCGATAACTACAAATGTAAATTCAACGCAGATTATGAAATAAAATTTTCAGAAATGTTTAAATGATAATTAAATTAAAATATGCTTTTCATATTTCCTTAGAATTAGCCATGAAAATAAGCCTAAAGGAAGACAATGAAATTTCTCGGAAAATAAAGTGGCAAGTTTCAGTGAAAATAATTAGGCTATGTTCACTTAATTTATAGAAACAATTTTGCTGAAAATGAATAAGGAAAATTTTCTTAAATATCGAAATTATAGTTTTAAAGAAATTTACTGAATATTTTTCACTAAAATTAGACAGGAAAACTAACTTAAAAATAAATAAAGTGATATCCTGGAAAGTAGACTGGCAAGTTATTGACAAATAAAGTTTACGTAATTTAAATAAACTGTTTAGTTTAAAAAATTATAAACTATATAATAAAATATGCAGGCAAAATTAAATTTTTTTTTATAATTACACTCTTAGGTGCATAAGAAATAGTATATTAAGCAGTAAAAAATTAAACAGGGTGGCTACAAGATTCAGTTTATTAATTTCCCTGTCATTTCCCTGACATTTTACTGACTTTACAACGAAATTCCCTGGCAAAAATTTTTTATTCAGAGCAAAAACAAAAATCTGTCAACAACTTAAAAATGAGTGTTATAATTAAAAAAAAAATTAATTTTGCCTGCATTTTTTATTATATAGTTTATAATTTTTTAAAGTAAACAGTTTTTTTAAATTACGTAAACTTTACTTGACAATAACTTGTCAGTCTACTTTCCAGGATATCTTTCTATTTATTTTTAAGTTAGTTTACCTATCTAATTTTAGACACCGTGTTCCCTAAACATAATAGCAAAAATAAATAAACATTATTGATAATAACACTATGATAAAAAGTGTCTCGCAGATGACGCAGAAACTGGCGGCCTGACCTAGCAGCCAGATGTTATTTTGTTTTTGTACTTACGTCTTAAAAATAATAATTTAAACACAAGAAATTCATTTGTTTTTGCACTTAAAAATTTCAAAAATTATTTAATTAAAATAATTATGAGCTTTAAGCACGCTTCACCATTAAGCTGAGACTAGATATATATGATAAAAAAGTATAACATCATTATGTAAATACTTTTGTACGATAAAGCTCGCTCAGGAAAGTTATTTTTAAAAATTACTAATTTTCAGAAGCTTTAAGAATATCTGCTGCTTTCCAGCATTAAGCCGCCAATTGGGCTATGAGCCAAAAAAGGTCAACAAAATTATTGTTAAAAGTTTTTTTAAAGAAAGCTCTGGCAGCGAAGTAATTTATGGTAAATGACAATTTTCAAAAGCTTTATGATTTTCTGCTGCTTTCCAGATATGGGCCGCCAATAGGGCTATGGGCTAAAAAAGTTCAAAAAAATTATCGATAAAAGTTTTTTAAGAGGAAGCTCTGGCAGCGATGTAATTTCTGGTAAATATGAATTTTCAAAAGCTTTATGATTTTCTGCTGCTTTCCAGCATTAGGCCGCCAATTGGGCTATGGGCTAAAAAAGTTTAAATAAATTATTGATGAAAGTTTTTTAAGAGAAAGCTCTGGCAGCGATGTAGTTTCTTGTAAATATCAATTTTCAAAAGCTTTATTATTTTCTGCTGCTTTCCAGCATTAGGCCGCTAATTGGGCTATGGGCTAAAAAAGTTCAAAAAAATTATTGATGAAAGTTTTTTAAGAGAAAGCTCTGGCAGCGAAGTAATTTCTGGTAAATATGAATTTTCAAAAGCTTTATGACTTTTTGCTGCTTTCCAGCATTAGGCCGCCAATAGGGCTATGGGCTAAAAAAGTTCAAAAAAATTATCGATAAAAGTTATTTAAAAGAAAGCTCTAGCAGCAATGTAATTTCTGGTAAATATTAATTTTCAAAAGCTTTATTATTTTCTCCTGCTTTCCAGCATTGGGACGCAAATTGGGCTATGGGCTAAAAAAAAAAATTATTGACAAAAGTGTTTTAAGAGAAAGCTGTGGCAGCGATGTAATTTCTGCTAAATATCAATTTTCAAATGCTTTATGATTTTCTGCTGCTTTCCAGCATTAGGCCGCCAATTGGGCTATGGGCTAATAAAGTTTAAATAAATTATTGATGAAAGTTTTTTAAGAGAAAGCTCTGGCAGCGATGTAATTTCTTGTAAATATCAATTTTTAAAAGCTTTATTGTTTTCTGCTGCTTTCCAGCATTAGGCCGCTAATTGGGCTATGGGCTAAAAAAGTTAAAAAAAATTATTGACAAAAGTGTTTTAAGAGAAAGCTGTGGCAGCGATGTAATTTCTGGTAAATATCAATTTTCAAATGCTTTATGATTTTCTCCTACTTTCCAGCATTGGGCCGCCAATTGGGCTATGGGTTAAAAAAATTCAAATTTTTTATTAAAATAAGTTTTTCATGAGAAAGCTCTGGCCGAAAAGTATTATCTCCTATTTATGAATTTTTGAAAGTTAATGATTTTCTGCTAAGCACCGGCATTGGACCAGGACTTGTGCTATGGGCTAAAAAGTTCAAAATTTTTTAATTTAAATTTTGTAGCTCATGTCGCAAGTCTTGGCCTAATGCTGTTCCTTAGCTGAAAATTATGAAACTTTCGAAAATTAATAAATAGGAGAAAATACTTTTTAGTCAGATGTTTTTTTTATAAAACATTATGTTTTTAATTTCTGGTGTCGAAATTATTATTTTCAATATCATAGGTACAAAAACAAAAGAACTTCTGGCCGCTAGCTCAGGCCACCAGTTTCTGCGTCATTCTCGCAGTTAATTATAAAATTGACATTAATTATAAATATAAACGAGTATTTTTTTCTAAAAAAATGCAAGCTGACAATAACTTTAAACATTTTTTTGATAAAAAAAATACATTAATGTTTATAATTAACTTCAATTCTATAAGAAATCACTATTAAAGTAAGCCGTAGAACTTTAAAAAACGTTAATTATTTCAGAAGTAATTTTTTAATCAATAAAACAATGAAAACCACTGTTTCTTTTAATATCTAATGGGAATATTAACTAAATGACTTCATTATGATCTTATTCTTCTTAGAATTTTATTAGCTTTTAGGAAGTAGGAAAAAAAGTTTAGTTTCCATAAACTGAAAGAAATGTCCAGTTAAAATAAACAGAAAGTCATGTTAAATAGGGCCATACTGGAGTTTTAGATTATTTAAACCAGAATTCTGGTAAAATTAACTGGTCATCTAGTGAAATTAACCAGAATTCTGGTTACGATAACCAGGAAATCATGTTAAATAGGGCTAATCCGGAATTCTAGTTATTTTAAACGTATAGTTTTTTCAGTTACGTTTGAAAAGGTTTTTAATGCATAAATCATTTTTGTCTCTATATATTAATCATAAAATTTGATTGGGAAAACATACTTTTTGTTTTCACTATCAAACATTTTTCTATATGTAGTATTTTTTAAAAAAAATGTACTTGCTCTTCGAGTATATGTGGTTCCATGACAAATCCAGTTCTCTTCATCAATCTACTTCTTTGGCTTTCACCAACGTCAATAAAAGCTTTTTTTTTGACATTTTATGCAAATCAAAAATTCCTACGCGAACAGGACGTTATATTAGATTATATTTATCAAAATATTTTTCTTTATTCAGAATTTCTTTCTGAAGGTACCTTTTCTATAGCACGTATTTACCTGAAACACTGAGGAACACTGAAAGGACCTTAAATTACTTGAAAAGCGTCTGGCGGGGAAAACCCATCCTCCTATTTATGATCGGTTAATGACGTTTCGACATATTTCCCAGTAAACTGACGATTGCTTTAATGGCTGTGTTGTTGTATTTTACCCCGCACTTGTATCCTAACTTCACCAATGAGAGAACGAATTTTAGATTTTGAAAATGAGACATGCACACATTTCGTTCATGCTGGTCATTCCAGGTCATCTGGCAGTGAAAATGACTAGTAGGGTCCTTACTTGCGCTGTTTGAACTTGAAAAATAAGTTTGTATTATTTTGTTGCAATATTTGAAAAACAAGAATGGCACAGCAAAGAGCGAGAAAAACTTTTTACGTCTTAATTTGGTGGACTACAACGTCTATGAAATGGATGAAGGAATAAATAGCACCGCTCATATATTAGTGAATGGCCTCTAGTAGGGAGCTGTAAATTCGCCAATATTATTTAATATATACACATGTGACTTACTTAGGTCTTATGACATCAATAGAGTAGAAGAGAGAAAGGGTATAGGATTTGCAGACGGTCTTGTAATTTACACACTAAAAAAATGTATGTTTGAAGCGCAACAGAATTTACAAAAACTCTCTAGGTTAGTTTGTAAATATTTTAGAGCGTGGAAACGCCTAGCTTCATGTAGATTTAGGTTTTGCAAAAATGGTGACAAAATCGGGTAGTTACATTTCATTCCTTTTTATTTAGAGCTTCAAAAATCATGAGAATCAAAATCGTAGCTGATCCTTTTTTCGAGTTATGTAAAATATTTTTTTTAATGAAATTTAGGTATGAATATGATACAAGATTATATATTATTATACATTAGTTTAATTTGAAAATTAAATGTTACAGCTACAATAAATTATTTTAAAAACAACAACAATTACATTTTTAAAAATTATTTTTGTTTTAATTAATAAATAAATAAATTCTGTCTCCCATGGAAATCTAAGTTAGCTCCAGGGGGGGAGGTCATGGACCCCTGATTCCCTCCCCCGTGGATCCGCCAATAATTTTTAATAATTTTTATCAAAATTTAAAGCATACCAACCTCATTTTTAATAAAGTATTCTATTTGTCACACAGTTTAAATTTTAATTTGATTTTCGTTTAGTTTAACTAGTCAGAAGAGTAAATGGTGAGCCCCAGACACCCCGAATTTTCAAATAAACTCTTTGCAAAAACGGCTCCACAGAAGATTATCGCTTTCGTTGAAAAATGATGTACTAATAATCCAGAATCGAAATCAAGAAGAAAATCCCAGGCGCCAGAACCCCTAGGCTAAATCGGTTTAAAAATCACCGTGAAAAATAAAGAATCTTAAAATAACTTTATACATAACATTACAAGAAATATATTTTATTAAACAAGTATATTCCTTGCGTTGTTATACGTTTTTTATCAACTATTAAATTCACTCCACTTTATACTGAATCTTGATCTTTCTCAAATATAGGTTTTGCATTATCAATTAATAAATCTAATCCATCTGCAAATAGTTTTTGTCCCAATTCAAAAATCTCTTGCCCTTTATTCTCGGCCCAGTTAGCGAAACATTCTGCCGCTTTTTTGCTATTTTCAACAATATTGATTGCCTTGCCTGGGATCAATTTCACAGGTCGTTGTAAGATTTTTAAACCTGATGCGACAACCTTATTGGCCCAATACATTTTCTCTAAGGTATTTCGGTTAATACTAACAACTGGAGAGTTTTCTTCATCAAGACAGCCGGTTTGAACAACATCTTTTAGGTTTGAGGTATCGACTCCAAAAGAATGTAGCTATTCATGTAAATGATATAATAAATCTTCATCCAACGTACTATTTTTCAAGAGAATTAATATATTTTCGTGGCGGGTAATTGTTTTGCATTCACTGTAAGGTAGCGATTCCTAAATCACGTGCCATTTACCAAGAAACTGATCCATTTCAAAATCTTTCATCGGTTTAACTTTAAGACATATTCCCACAAGTAATGAGTCAGCATTGATCCTAGCTACAGAATCATCTTCTTTTGTGTCACACGTGTTTTTAGATTTCTTATCCAATGTACGATTTTTTATCCAATGTAAGATTTCTGTGCTTTGATAGGGTCTTTTTTCTGTATTTTCTACTATCGGAAGAATCATTTATCGATGTATCAGTAAGAGAATTCTGATCCTCCAATTATTTTCCAGCATCAAAAAAAGTTTTATGGTCTTTACTGCAACCTGGTTTTATTGAATTTTCGTATTCACGCGTGTTTTTAGATTTCTTATCCAAAGTAAGATTTCTGTGCTTTGACAGGGTCTTTTTTCTGTTTTTTCTACTATCGGAAGAATCATTTATCGATGTTTCAGTAAGAGAATTCTGATCCTCCAATTCTTTTCCAGCATTAAAAAAAGTTTTAGGGTCTTTACTGCGACCTGATTTTATTGAATTGTCGTATTCACGCGTGTTTTTAGATTTCTTATCCAAAGTAAGATTTCTGTGCTTTGACAGGGTCTTTTTTCTGTTTTTTCTACTATCGGAAGAATCATTTTTTGATGTATCTGGTATAGGTCTACGACCCCAAATTGCCAGTTGGTCCTAATTTGGATAAATGCATTGACGCAATAAAACTACTCTTAAAGGTACAGATGCTTCCGGAACTTTAAAAAATTATGTTGCTGTATCACACATTCAAGATTGTTTATGCTTTTTAAAAATTTGTGGTTTAGGTTAATTTTAGATGTTACATTTAATTTTCCAATTAAACTGATTTAATATAATAACCCTCCTGAACACGAGTTTCTACCCCAAAAGTGTTTCCCAAATGCATACGTTTTTATTACATTTGGAATTTAATGTAACTAAGTATATCAAGGTTTTTGGAGTCGCTGATTACGAATATGATGTCAAGTTGACATTTTGACAGTTGACATCTGTCAAACCAACTTTCAACTTTGCCAAAAAGCCATGTATTTTGTTGAAAGTGACAGTATAAGGGTTTTCGGGGCGCTTATTACGAATATGACGTTAAGTTGACATTTTGACAGTTGACAGCTATCAAATCAACTGTCAACTTTGCTAAAAAACAATTTATTTTGTTGAAAGTGACAGTATAAGGGTTTTTGGGGGCGTTGATTACGAAAATAATGTGAGTTTAACATTCTGACAGTTGACAGTTATCAAATAAGGTGTCAACTTTGCCAAAAAGGAATTTATTTTTACTACAATGACAGGATAATGGTTCTTGAGGTCTCGGATATCAAATATAATGTCAAATCGAAACTTTGACAAATGACAGCTGTAAAATTAACTGTCTACTTTGTTAAAAAGTGAAAAAGTAAAAAAAAAGTTTGAAAAAGTCAGTAACAAGGTTGTCGTGTTCTAGCTGTCAAATAAACTGTCAATCAAATAAAAAGATAATAAAATATCTCCATTACTATGGCAGCTATCAGCCATTTTACTCCTAATTCATTATCAGGGACCTTTCGATTTTTTTTTATAATAATTTATAAAACAGAATCAGTTTTTAAGAAATTGAAAGTTGATGACAAGTTGTATTCAATTTGACATTAAATTTGTAATCAGCGACCCCGAGAACCCTATAACTGACATAAAAAAAGATGAATTGTCAAATGAACTGTCAACTTTCTCAAAATGAAATTTATTTTTATGAAAATGACAGACAAAGGGAATTGGGGATCGCAGATTACGAACATAATGTCAAATTTACATATTTACAGTTGACAGCTGTTAAATCAACTGTTCACTCTGACAAAAAGCACTATATGTTTAAGAAAGTGACAGTTTCAGGGTTTTTGGAGACGCTGATTAGAAATATAATGTCATATTTAATACAAATTGGTATCTAATTTCATCTTGCTAAAAACTAATTTTCTTTTACAAAATATAGTAAAAGAATTGGCAGCATCTCTGCTAATGAATTTAATAGTCATAGTAACAACAAAATGATTAACATCTGTCATAGTATCGAAGAGACTTTATTAAATTATCGTTTAATCGACAGTTGATTTGACAGCTAGATCACAACAACCTTGTTGCAGAAATTTTCATAAAAACATTTCACTTTTCAGAAAGGTTGACAGTTAATTTGACAGCAGTAAACTCTCAAAATGACAATTTCAAATCATATTTCTAATCAGCGCCCCCAAAAACCCTTGTACTGTCACTTTTAGCAAAATAAATAGCTTTTTGGCCAAGTTGACAGTTGACCTATGAATTCTATCTCTGACGTGTGAATGCCCGATCTGGTAAGGAATAGCTCCCGTAACAATGGAGAGGTTGAGAGCCTTTGAACGAAATTGCCTAACAAAGTGCGTCAGATTGCACAGGAGCGGAGATTCCAACTTTCAGAGATATGTATCCAACCCAAAGGTATACGACACAACGGACTTAACTAGAGTCGACTGTTTTATTATTAGGCTAATTCGAGATTACATCTCGAATGCTTGTAGATTAACCCACTGATTCCGATGCCATTTGCTTGCGAAGGATGACGAGTCTCTAAAGAGGATGGTAATCTCAGGGCACCTGGCACCTGAAACTTTTATATATCTGGACAAGGGCGGCTTTATTCAGGATGCTGGCAACCTTCCGGTTTTCTACCATGAAAAACGTCACAAGAGGGAACGAAAAATAGAGATCGTGGCGGAGGAATTTGAATTTAATGCAGAAACTCCCATGTTATATTCAACAGCATTGTCGAAAAAGGATCATAACACAAATATAGAGCAGAGAAAGAGAAAATACTGGTGGCTAGAAAAGACCCAGTAATCAACAAATACAAATCTTCCCGGATGATTCCTTCACTGCTCATTCAACTTATTTTAATCTTCTTTTTTCTGGTTAAGTAACTGTATGTGGTTAGTTGTTTTAGCGTAAGCGAAAAATTATTCGTCTGCGTCTTTTTTACTAACTCAATGCAATTAAAATTTGGATAGTAGTAGCTTCTTGCATTAATTCTAGTTGTGTATAAAGTGATTGTAATAATAAAAAAAAAAAAAAAACGGAGTGTTAACGAGTGAAATGATTTATTCCTGTTCGACAAAACAGAATGATTATATCACTCAGAGCATAAAATGCTCTTATTAAGTTTATTGCGTTGACATTGTAAATATTTTTATTGGTTTTTTAAAATAAATGAAAAAAAGTATAGTGGCCGAGGGGTTTAAGTTCTTAGACTTAGAGGTTCTTAGACTCAGGTTTGATCCCGTTGGCAAGAATTTTTTTTAATAATTTATTTAATTTCAATTATGTTCTTTCATGTGTTCGCACATGAGTTCGTATGTGTGTACGCACAACATGAGTTGCTACATGCATACGCACATGAGTTCGTACGTTTGTTCTCACATGAGTTTGCACGTGTGTGGTGAATTGATTTTTAGAATCGTTTCTTGTATACTGATATCGCTTAGTCTTATATACTTTCTTACATGAGTTCTCATTTGCGTTCGCACAACTCACATACGAACTCATATAAGAACGCTGTTTCAATATCATATTAAGTAACGAGAGATCTCGGCTGTGTCACCTGAGATCTTATATGAGTACACACGTAAGTACATACCTACCTTCCTATGGCAGATCTCACGAAAGTTTTTACAGTAGGGGGAAGTAATTTGATTAGTTCAAAAAATGGCGGGCATAATTAAAAACGTTTGTACCATATATTTCATGTAATTAAATATTTGTCAAAAAATATTTAATTCAGTAATAGTTAATAATTTTATTTAAAAATTTATTCTTCATTTATTACATTGATATTTGAAGTTTCTTTCATTAATTCACTAATTTTTTTTTACCTATTCGGTTGTAAATTACATATATAAAGTCTTTTAGTGGGGAAATAATTGGAACAACACTTTTATTCCTTATAGCATTTTTTGAACTTGCAAAAATTAAATTTTCTCTGGTAGAAAAAAAAGAAAAAT
This sequence comes from Ganaspis brasiliensis, assembly GCA_037103525.1. Lineage (NCBI taxonomy): Eukaryota > Metazoa > Arthropoda > Insecta > Hymenoptera > Figitidae > Ganaspis > Ganaspis brasiliensis. The sequence continues at coordinate 135,335 of JAZKLR010000852.1, read as the reverse complement.
GTTATTAATTTTTGAGTTTAGATACTTGACAAAGATTAAAAAAAAATGATTTTGAAAATAAATTGATGAATATTTTGTAATTTTTCTACTATTTTTAAAAGTTTTGAACATTTAATATTTACTGTGACAGAAAAAATCAATTAAAGTTTCTTAAAATTTTAATAGTTAACGATATTAAATAATTTTCATTATCAGTAAAGACAATTTGGTTTTTGAAACTTTAAATAAGAGTAGGAGAATTACGAAATATCAAATAATTTTTTTTTTAAATTTTGCGTAAACTTTTTTTTAATTATTCTTAATCATAAAGTAACAAATTTTATTAACTTTAAAATTCTTAATTGTAAGTTTTGTTAAATTATTTAAAATTACAAGTAACTATCGTTCTTTGGTGATTTTAAATTATAAAAAAAAGTTAAGGAAATTGTTTACTTATGCGGCTTTTCCGAATTTTCAACTTTTTTAATCCGAACTAAGCCTAAGTGGTGTATTTTAACACCAAAACAAATAATCCGAAACCGGAAATTAAAATACTTAAGCTACATACCTGCATTTAAAAAAAAACTCATTTACGTAACATAAGAGTATAGTTGGACAGCAATCGTCACCTGACGGCAAGTGACCGATGACCGTCATAGAACCGAAATAAAATAATAATAATTATTGTCAAAAAAACAGCAATTATTATTACTATATTATTACGGTTCTTTGACGATCATCGGTCACTTCAGGTCTGGTGACGATCGCTGCTCAACTATACTCTTATGCTACGCATGCGCACGGTGTGTCTGAAGCAACTTTAATTGACACTGTTTAGCATATGGGATTTTTTCGTGGTTTATTGTTCTCTTATTTCCTACAAACAATTTAAGACCAAAAACGTAATTATCCGTCGGGCGGAAATTGAGAAAAGTGTATTTTATTATTTGAAATTCGCAATTTTTGAATTTCTTTGATAAATTGCGATTAATTTTTTTTCTAAAAATTATAAAAAAGAAATTTAGTTGTAAATTTATATTATACATATATTTTGTAGAAACTACATTAATATAATCAATATTAATTAATTTATAAAAACATTTCTCTATACTTTTTAATTATAATTTAAAATCAAGTGGTATATATTAATCAAAACTTTTTTGGAATTTTAAATTAAATAAATTAAGAAAGCACGTAGTTCTGCGTAGTGAAATAAATTTTATTTAATAAACATTTATTTAATATTTAAATATGCAGCTCATTACATTCACAAACGGCGTTTAACAAACGATTCATGTACAGTGGATTCTGAACATGCACCTTGTATTTACTCCAAACAGAATTAAAATCAAAATGAACAGATTCCATTGCTTGCTCGCTAAAGAAACCTAATGCCTGTTTATTTTTGACACAAAAATCTTCGACGTGAAAAAACACTGCGTGAACCTTGGGTGTTATTGAAATTTCTAAATCGGAGTAACTTTTTCTAAAATTAGCAATGCACTCTTTAAAATTTGGTTGAAGAGTTTGCAAAAAACGGGCTTCTAAAGCTTTGACATACTTCAAACAAGCGATTGGACATTTTGAGCGTAAGACGTCAATTTTTTCGAGCAACTTTTTGCAGGAATTTCCATTGAAACTTGAACCCTCATGAGTAACATCACGTTATACGTGGCACGATTTTGCCCAATCTAAACTTTCTTAATTAAAATCGTGAAGCATGTGATTGAAAATTGTTTTTACCACTCCCAGTAACAAATGAAGCTCCGGTGGCGGAATTATATCCAAAATATCTCTCATGAAGATTGCTTTTTTCTGCTATACACCATGTGCAAGGATGAATACTGCTGTGTCCCATAATGCCAATCAAAATATTGACAAGCTTAAGATCAGTTGCCACAGAGCCTTCAAATTTGTTTATGCCAATTGTAGACCATAACAAAGAAGCATTTTTATAATTTTCTTGACTTGATTGTGCTATACCAAGAGTGAAAAGTTTTTTCACTTCAGAATCTTGAAATCGATTTATAGCATGAAGTTCTCGACTTTTTTGTTGCGTATTTAAACCAAAAACTTGTTCCAAATTATTTTTATTTTCTTGTATTGACAAACACACTTTAAGAAATTTCCCTCCACCATCGATTCCGAATTTCAGATGCACTTGAGACACTTGGCGTTTTTGTTTTACATGTTGAATAAAACCATCTAAATCCTTACAGTAAACTACATATTGTTCATTGTCTGAGATATTGTTTGCTTTCAAATTTTTGAGATTATATTTTTCAACACAAAAAAAATCACCTACATTATGAATAGCAAGTGACAGGTTTTGTCTCACATTAGATTCAATTAAAATTTTATCTGCGTTTTTACGGATGATTGAAGCGATTCCCACAGTTGTGTTTTGACTCAGATTAAAAATAGTTTGAATCTTTTGCATGGTATCAAGAGAAATCATTGCCGATTTTTTACCTAAACTTTGTTGACTCTGGTGATTTACAAGTATATTAATAGGTTTTCCAGCATGTTGAGAAATTTTGATATTGCAATTTTCTTTATTTTCCGAATCAAAAAATTTTTTCTTTACTAAAGAAGAAACAATTTGATCTATTTCCTTTGCTTTCAATTGTTCATTTATCATTTATTGTAAGTTATTAATGTGATCAGATTTACAGAAGTGACGTTTTCCATCAGCCAATGGAGAAAAACAAGAACTGCATATTTTCTCAGGCTTCATTTTTTTACAACTTTTACAAACATATTCTTCATTAACTGCAAAAAATATATTTGTTTTGCCTTTTATGACAATAAGATTTTTTTACATTTTAGGGTCCATTCAAAAAATACGTAACGCTATTTTTAGAACATTGGAATCCCCCCTCCCCCTATGTAACGCAATGTTGTATACATTAGCGCTATTTTTTCTGATGACCGTAACAAATAGCTTGATCCCCCCCTCCGCCAAAAAGCGTTACGTATTTTTTGAATAACCCCTTTGTAAAAAAATATTACCTACTTACGTTCATGTTTGGTTGCTTTTAAATCATCGACATTTTTTTGAGGAGTTGAACTCTGTAACTTTCTTAAAAAGAGGTTCTCTTGCAAGTTCACAAATTTTACAACAGCATTCTAAACAACTAGTTGATCTGGTAGAGACCTTGCGTTTATAAAAATCTGATAGATCTAGAAGCTGTACATTTTTTAAAGAACCGCTTTTAAATTGATATAAATTTCTAAGACATCCACCACAAACAGCATTTTGTAAACGTTCGTCATTTGCATCAAAGTCAAAAAGACCTTTTATCATAGCCTCAACTTTTCCATTTGAAAATATTTTCACGTACTGTGTTTTCATAGATCGAGTACTTTTTGTTAAACACATAAAAAACATTCTCTCACGATTTTCATCGTGGGATCCTACTTTTTTATAAATATCACTCATGTCTGTTGTTGTTAATTAGACCATGATAAACTATTAAATATAGGTTATTAAACAATTGAATGTCGATTCTACTCATATCGATTACAGTTTTCAACTTGAACATGCCAATGAAGTGTTTAAAAATAATTAAATTTTATTTGTATGGACTTGTTTTTTACAAAACATATATATTTTTACAAAAATTAACTATTGAAATAATTTATTACACTTTTTAGAGAAATTTAAAGATAATTATTTAAAGAAATTCAAAATTTTAAAAATTCAAGAAATAAAATCCACTTTTCTCAATTTCCGCCCGACGGATAATTACGTTTTTGGTCTTAAATTGTTTGTAGGAAATAAGAGAACAATAAACCACAAAAAAATCACATATGCAAAACAGTGTCAATTAAAGTTGCTCCAGACACACCGTGTACGTAAATACGGCCAATTTTAGACTAATATGCAACTACCCACCTATGTGTCAGTACACAATCCTTTTTACACTGATGCGTAACTACCTATCTCTATGCGTTAATGCAATCATGAGAATATTGACAGCTGACAAAATTTGCGTTATTATATAAACTTTTATTAAATTAATAAATCTAAAATTCATAATTTATTATTTTAAAGTAATTTTCTCTGAAAAAGTAAAAAATATGCAGTATAGTTCTATAATATAACTGTAATATAGTTAAAAAATTAGTTTTTTTAAAAAAAAAACAAGTATTTAATTTAAGTTTTTTATTTTCGATTCCGGATTATTTGTTTTCCCTGCAACCAAAAAAAAACCCTCACAAATTACAACAATAAAAATTTGTAACGACACATCGTACATGAGAAGAGTACCTAGACCTACTCTCACGCGTGCTCTCAGGTCTGCTCAGGTCACTGAAGGCTGACGTACGATTGCCAAAGGCACGTTTAGTTAAGTCTTCTTCTTCTTCTTCTGCTTCAAATAGTGGCTAACATTTAAGCCAATTCCATTGTTTAGTTAAGTCTTGAGTCGGCAGAGGGCCAAAAGCGACCTCGCTCAACGGCGAGTCTGCTCGTAGATGTCTTATAAACTCGCGCCGCGACAAAAATTTAGACAGTGAATTGTTCTCAATTTTTCTCTTCAAGACGCACCAGTCAGAAAATGAGCGGCCAGCATCAGCACCAGCTCGACTTGGCCTTCCCCGTAAGTATCCTCTAAACGAGCCGGACATGTTGTTGAAACTCCAGCAAATCTAGTTTTCTTTTAAAACCTCTCAGTGCACTGCTAAAAGGATTTGTTTTCACTACATTTTTCCCATTCAGCGACTGCACGCAGTCCTACTGCTGGCTATCACTCTCGGTGCACGCTGCCCTAGCTATTGAGAGTATTTTTTTTTAGACAGTGCACGCTATTCCAGCTGCCGGCTTCCATCGATTAGGCCACGACTACTTTTTCGAGTGGAAAATGATTTCAAGAGTAAAAAAAAATCTACACTGAAGTATACATCAATGGATACACAAGCAAACATGCATTCACTATTTATTATTCCTGGATTAACGGAACGATGTATTATTGGAAAAGATATCCTGAGGGTCTAAACTAGCAAAATTGACCTGGAAAAAGACACAATTACTATTAAATACGAAAAGACAGAACATTGCATCTCATTCTTTTTGGAAGAAGCTGACCATCCTACAAAAACTAAAACAAATACACTGAAAACTAACGTTGAGGAAAAAATCAGTCTACGTATGATTAACATAAAAATAGAGGAAAACCTTCCCATTCCACTGGAGCTCAAACCTGTATATAAAGATCTAATCTGAAAACACCGAGACATATTTTGAAATAAACCTGAAAACATAAGCTGTTACGAGCACCAACTAAACTAGGTGAAAATAATGTCCATGAATTTCGCTTTCAAGTTAGGAAAATAATTTTCTTTCTCATAGAGGAAGCAATAAATTAATAATATAACAGTAAATTGGAGAATTTATTAAAAAAAAGAATTTTAAATGCATAAAATCGAGAAAACATGAATTATTTTACGAATTTTTGGTCAATTATGAAATTTATATAAGTCAATCGATTTGTCTTGAGATAAGGAATATTATTTTTATATTTATTAAGTTGTATGTCTAGCATGGAAAATTTTTTTTGGCAAAAAACGATTTTTTCAATGAAAAAGGTGCTCAAACAAATTTGATAAAGTATTTTCAAAAAACCTTGTCTCCAAATTTAGATCTTCATGAGCTTACTAATTGTGAGTCATCCAAATTTGATTGAAATCCATTCAAGCGTTCTCGAGATATTCTGGCGACAAAAAGCACTATACACACATGCATCTGGATATTTTCTTAAGTAAGAAAACTTACGCTTTTTAGATGAAAATAAGATGATTTAAACTATTTTTGGAAAATTGGAAATCTTAACGATCACAAAGCTTCAAGTTAGGAAAATAATTTTCTTTCTCATAGAGAAAGCAATAAATTAATAATATAACAGTAAATTGGAGAATTTATTAAAAAAAAGAATTTTAAATGCATAAAATCGAGAAAACATGAATTATTTTACGAATTTTTGGTCAATTATGAAATTTATATAAGTCAATCGATTTGTCTTGAGATAAGGAATATTATTTTTATATTTATTAAGTTGTATGTCTAGCATGGAAAATTTTTTTTGGCAAAAAACGATTTTTTCAATGAAAAAGGTGCTCAAACAAATTTGATAAAGTATTTTCAAAAAACCTTGTCTCCAAATTTAGATCTTCATGAGCTTACTAATTGTGAGTCATCCAAATTTGATTGAAATCCATTCAAGCGTTCTCGAGATATTCTGGCGACAAAAAGCACTATACACACATGCATCTGGATATTTTCTTAAGTAAGAAAACTTACGCTTTTTAGATGAAAATAAGTTGATTTAAACTATTTTTGGAAAATTGGAAATCTTAACGATCACAAAGCTTCCTCTATGAGGAAGCAAAATCAAAGAAGACAATTGGATCAGACCTATGAACTGCCCGACGCTTATCAAACTAAAAATAGAAATTGAAGATGAGATCAAGAATATTTTTCTTTGGAAGATAATTAGTAGAGCTAGTAGTCCGTATATAAATACATTAGTCGTAGTACCGAAAAATATGGTAAAATTCGTCTGTTTTTGTATGCAAGAAATTTAAATAAAGCCCTCAAGGACGATCACGAAGGTATGGAAAAAATAGACGATCTATTTTAAAGGTGCTACAAAAAGAAAATATTTTCTCGTTTTGACTTAAATATGAGTTTTTGGCAAATCTTTCTAGAAGAGGAATTGAACAAATATACGGCATTCAGCTATAAAGGAAAGAGTTGCGTGCATAACGTTACAAAAAATAAGTAATTAAATAAATTGTCACACTAATCATTGAAAAATACGAATTTCGAAAGACGGAGACCTCTCTTCTTGGACACATCATTTCAGACCAAGGTATAAGACAAGACCCTGAAAAGGTACAAGGGATAAGGGAGTTCCCGAAATCTAGGAATAAGAAACAACTACAAGGGTTACAGGGAGTCATAAATTTTAGCACGAAGTTTACTAGCTTGCTAGCGAAAGAAACACAACCAATGCTAGAATTGTTCAGAAAACGCACGAAATGGTGCTGGGAAGAAGAACGTCAAAAGGCATTTGAAAACATGATGAGCTTGTTTAGTGAATAAATTTTATTGCGCTATTCTGTTCTGGAAAAAATCTTCTTCATCCAAACTGACGCGAGTAATCTGGCTTTGGGAGCGATTATATTCCAATTGGACGCAAATGAGAAACCAGCGATATTATCATTCAGCAGTAGAATTTTACGACCAGTTGAAATTTAATATATTACCATGGTGAAAGAACGTCTAGCGCTAGTATGAATACTAAAAAAATATAAAAATATCATTATAAAATATCAATATAAATAAATCATAGAACTGACCATACAGCCCTTACGTACTTACGCACATGCGGATACTTAAACGGTCGATTAATGAGATGGATATTAACCATACAAGATTTCAAGGTAAACGTGGAATACTCCACCGCACACAAAAATATGGCTGCTGACGCACTGAGCCGATTAGTAAATGAAGATCACTGTTAAAACCTGGAATAAAATAAAATCCATACCTATCTCAGCGAAAAAGGAATTTACGAAAAAATTAGAAAAAGAGATGACCGAATTAGAAAAGAAACAGGAGAAGGATCCATGAATTAAAAAATATATGAAGGAACCAGTGAATCCAGTGAAAGTGAGGAAAATGGACGAAATTATACACAGGAAATGCCGTGATAAATAGAAGATTCTTCTTCCTGAATCAATGATCCCTACGATCGTTGAACTCTGTCACGAATCTTACGCAAAGACTTTTATCTGAAAAACCTCCACTGGAGAATCCTGAAACAACTACGATCCTGTGGTGTCTGTCAAAGAAATAAACATGCCACCTTGTCTGTGACACCTAATCCTCAGTATATACAGGTCGAACATCCTTCACAAACTATCTTCATAGATTTCTATGGCCCTCTACCTACGGCTCAATTAGGTTTTAGGTATATTCTGGTCATCTTGGACGAAATTACGAAATTTGTGAGAATGTATGGCATAAAGAAACAAATTACCCGCTCAGCTATAAATAAGATTTTCAACGATTTAATCCCTAAAATCGGAAAACCCCTAAACTTAGTAACGGACAATGGAATACAAATTACTAATAAGCTCTGGAGGGATCAACTCGAAACAGAAGGAATTAGACATACAGTACTCTCTCACTAAGTGACCGAAAATGGGGCTGTAGGGGAATAAAATGGTTACTTATCGAGAGCCCCCACTCTCTATTGCATTATATGTAGATTTCATGTAAAACAATTGAATGTAAATAAACTCGAAAACGAAATGGTTCGCGGCAAATTTAAAATGACTGAAGAGAATATTTAAAAAAATGTTTAGATATCTTTGTTTACTGAAAATTAAGAATAAGGAAAAATAAAATTAAGGAGAGTCACTTGTCAACTTTTAACCCTTTTGTAGTATTAATAATGTTTTTTAATATATATATAGTTTAGAGATCTAAAATTACCGTATCATAAAAAAAATAGGAATATAATTTTGACTATCTTAGCATCTGTATTCTTAAAAAAATTGTAATGTTTGAAATTTAAACTTCTTCCACAATTTTTATAGGCTTGTTTTAGAATTTAAAAAAACATTACTTTTTGGATTTTAAAAACTTTTGATTTTTTACAAAAATAAGAATTCTAAAATCCATCAGAAAAAATGTTTTTTTTAATTTTACAACTTTGTTCAACTTAGTTTTACAACTTAGTTTCATTTTAAAACCCAAATTAATGCCGGAAAAAGAATTATCATCACTGGAAATCATAAATTTCGATGAGTTAAAATTTCATTATTAACTCGCCTAAAATATTAAAAATGTCACTACATATAAAATTACGAATTTAGTTAAAAATTGATCAACGATAAACTTTATTTTTTCTTTTAGGATTCAAATTTTATATTGGCTACAATTATTAATTCTTTGCAAACAATCTTTATCGAGTTAATTCTTAGGTTTGTTTACATCTATTTTTGGTTATTTAATTATCTGTCATTTTTCTAACACTTTGAAGTTGCTAATTTGAAATTGACTTTCATTTTACCGCGTTTGCTATGGTGGGGAGCAAATAATGTGTGTGTAAAAATATATGTGAAGGGGAACGGCTACTTACTGAGCGGGCACTTAGTGAGAGAGTACTGTATACTATCATCTATTAGACATCCACAATCAAATATGGTGAATCTCAAAATTTATGAGAATTTTACTCATTGGATCAAAACACAACTCGTAGTATGAGAGACTTCCGAAAGTAGAGAACATATTGAATGAGATTCACTATGAAACGACCGGTAGAACACCGATCGAGTTACTAATAAACAGAAAACCTATTAGGCTGTGGGAAAAATGGATTCCAAAGAAACAACCAGGAGAAGAAATTACCAAAGAATTTAAAATCCTGTGTTTCCTAAAGGGAACCTGAACTCTACACAGCGGATGATTTGGTTTTCGTAAAAGCTTGTAATTTGTCTAATAAATCCCTAAAAAATTGCGCTAAATTTTTGTCAGTATACGAAGGTCCGTATAAAGTGGGGAAAGTGATCGGCAAATAATGTCAAATTTTGCTTGTTTTCTTTCGTTTAAGTGAATCCGAAAGAAATTAAGACATTTTAAAATGAAATTATCAGAATAGAAAATGGCGGATCCAAAACGGCGTATCAAATGTATAAAAATTCACTTATGCTTGCTTAACATTAATATAAGTGTAACATTCGGATACCATATTCAGAAACATTGCAATTCTCTCAAACTCACTGAAAATGAATTTATTTTTTTTTTGGTTCACACTCAGAAAGTAAGAGCAAGATACATAATGGTAGATTCAAAATAGCGTAATACATTTTTTTTGCGTCGATGTGAAAACCTGTTTCCAGTTAGCTTGTAGCAGCCCCCTGAATCTGTTGAGTTGAAAATGTCCGAAGTCGTGGCGCAGAGACTATGGTGGCGCTGACTGTCACCTAGGCTGACTTGATGACAGAAGTCATTGTAAACTGGTAAAACAATTTCGTATTTGGAATTGTAAATTGTCTCCTTTGTAACGGAGTTACTTATTAACATTCATATGTTAGCGGGTGTATGACGTGAGGTTCGGTGATAGCGAAGATCTCCGAAAGTTAACCGCGTTTTATGGTAAATTTGGGGAGAATTGGGGAGAGGTAACTCTACGAAAGACACTTGATTGTGAACTCTTGAGAGAATAAGTACAAGATTAATAGAAATAATACTTTAAAATCTGAGTTTTGGCTAAACCATATAATCTTTGGTTATAAATTGAAATCATCTAAAGGATGTAAGTCATTGTTATTTACTAAAATATATTCTAGTTAATTGTTGGTAAATTTATGTGGTTGTTCTATTTTAAATTGACTATTTTCCTCATTGATTTCCCCTTCCCAAATGTAATTAAGCTTATTAAGAAGTAAACCGGGCATACCTTTTATGAATAAAAGATTTTTAGAGTTATTTAATTTTAAAATGTAATTTTCTTTAATTGTTTAATATAAAAGGTTATTAATATTTAATAAATATGGTAAACAAGTGCATTTTTTGGATGTAAGTCAAGTTATGACTCGTGCCGAAGTACAGAAGAAAAAATACATTGTTTTTTGGTTCCTGAAGATAAGAAAATTATAACACAGTGGCAAATAGCAATACTTCGTTATGACATTAAGCTTAAAGGGGGTGAAGTTGTTTGTCAAAAACATTTCCATCCTGAGGACATTATGTTAAAACGCTTTCATATGGGCCTGACGGTATAACAATATTAGGGACGGTAAGAATAAAATTTGAATTTTTTACAACTGTAAGATGTGTAATGAGTAAAATTTGTGAAGTGTGCCTATGACTTTTCGATGTGTGAGTAATTTTTATGGTTTTAACATTTTTCTACTCTATATGATAAAGAAAAAATACAAGTTAAACAGTTTTGCAAAATTTTAATTTTTTTAATAGTTATTGGTTATAACATTTTTTTGTATGAATCTCGAAATTATTAAATTTTTATCGTTCTATAAGAGGAATCAAGTTGATTTTTGGTATGAATAATAAGAAATAATACCACTTTTAATAAATATTTGTCGTTATATAAATTTTAAAAAATCTTTAAAAATATAAACAATTAATAATAATTTCATGTTCTCCCAAAATTTTTTAAAATTTTTTCATTGAATATTACTCCTTATTTAATGACGAACAAATTTAAAAAAATGTGTATAGTTAATTAGGTCAAAAGTTATTCATGTTTTTCTCTAAGCGCACAACGCGCCATGAGTGACAGATGCCTCGTCCCGGGACTTGACCGCCCGTGCCGCGCATTGTGGCCAATGAACAAAAATCAGCCGACACCTAAAAAATAAACGATTTTAATTTTTTTTAAATACTCATAACTGTTCGTACTGTAAAGCTTGTTTGCTACAAAATCAAGATTTTTGTTAATAACTAAAATAAATGTTAACAACTTTTGAAAAGTAAAAACTTGATTTTTGAGAAGGTGATTGCTAGATTCTTTGATGCAAGAAACTATATAAACTTATATTTTTTGCACACAATACTTGTCTACAATATTTTTAAATGGTTCTAGTTATAACACAACAATTTTTATTTGTTTAAACAACCTTAGTTAACAAATAAAAAATTTCCAAAGTTTCCCTTCCTTAGATTTCGTTTCTTTTGTAAAACTAATTAATTACTATTAGCCTTGTGTTCTTATACAGTTTAGAACGTTTGTTAACAATTCTTTAATTGTTTAAATAATCTTAAGTAGCAAATAAATTACTTCTAAAGTTGTTTTATGTAGATTTCGTTTTTTTGTGAAAAAATAGATGAGAAGTAGTAGTAAATGACGCCATTATGGAAAAGTAACTTTAAAAATCTCAGAGAGTATAAAAATCATCTTCGTATTTGATTTTCAACAGTAAAAGTTTCCAAAGTCTGTATAATCATTAACTTTTATTTTTTAAAAATTTATTATATGTGACTTGGAAAGTTAAAAGGGACCTTACGTAAAAAAAATCGATTTTTTGCTGTTTAGTTCATTCAAAAGAGTGAACTTTTCTCTTTCAAAATCATCTACCAGTAAAAAAAGTCAATTTTTTGACGTAAGGTCCCTTTTAACTTTCCAAGTCACATATACCCAAACTCTAAGTACAGTTAGATTATGGAATTTTATAAATTAATTTTTTACAACGAGATTATATACATATACGTAATCAATTTCTACTTTAACATATATATGTTTTATGTGTATATTGAATATTTTTTATTTATTTTAGAAAATAAATAAAAATATGATATTTTTATATGTACATAAATTAATGAAAATCACAACAATATTAATAATAAATAATACGGACTCTTCGAAAAATTATAAAAACGAAAAATTCGAAGCTCAATTTATATAATAACCTGGAATTATTTTTAAATAAATATTAAATGTTTAAAAAAGTGTTCTAAAATCCTTTATAATAATTTGCCAGTGTCCTTTTAGCTGAAAATTTTCGTTTCAAAATGGGCGGAGATTTGTCATTGTTCTCCTATTGTTCTCCTTTTGTCTGCATTATAATGAGTCTATTGTTCTCCTTTTGTCCAAATAACAATGAGATCATTATAAGCCTTTTGTCGAAATTACAATAACCTCATTATTAGCTTTTTGTCATTATTACCCTTTTCTTTACCTTTAAGGAGTAAGGGTATTCTGGGCGTTTAAATGAAATTACCAAATGATTCGATTGGTAATTTCTGTGGGTAAGACCGAGTGTAAAGATCGTCCTGGAGATAAATTTTTGACAGGTAAGTAATTTTACTTGTTTATTAGGGTGGTCCAAAAATGTACAGTAAAACAATATTCCATAATTTATTTAATAATTTATTAAAATTAACCACAACAATTTGCAATTGTTTAAACAAATTATTGTTAATAATAATTAATTCTTTACAAATGCACCCAGGAAGACACAACTTTTTCCTAATTTTACAAATTAATGGTCTCTGGTTAGAATAACGATAATTATTTGTCATAATTTATAATTTTTACTGTGTTTAAAAAATTTATAATTGTTTAGTTTTAACTTTTATACTAAAACCCTCAGCGAAATTTAATTTTTACTATCCTATTAATTGTTTATACTTAATACCACAAGATTTTCAGCAAAATTAACTGGAACTTCCCTTTGTCATTATTTAAATAAATTATTGTTAATAATCATTAATTAATTACAAATAAACCAAGACATATTCTTTTCCTTATTTTACAAGTTGTGTCATTCAAGGATCATTTATATAGAATCAATAATTATTATCAATAATTGGTTTAAACAATTTTAAAAGTTGTGGCTACGGATAATTTCGCAGAACAGCTTATTGCTTTCAATTTAAAAAGTTATTAAGGTAAGAAACCTACAATTCGCTAGGAGTTTTAGGATATAAGTTATACATGAACAATACATTGTTTAAACAAAGTAAAAATAATAAATTATAGTCAATAATTTTTTCCTACTTTAACCAGAGCCCATTTATTTGTAAAATTAAGAAAAACTTCTGTCTTTCTAGGTGCATTTATAAGGAATAAATAATTATTAACCAATAAATTGTTTAGCAATTGCAAATTGTTGTTGTGGTTATTTTTATTAAATCCATTTTTTCATTTTTATTATTAAAAATAAGTAAGTCAGAAAAACTAGAATTCGCTAGGCTTATTTCAATGATAGTTATAAATTAACAATAATAAATTGTTTAAACAATGTAAAAATATTAACTTCTAGTAAATAATTTTTCTTACTCTAACTAGAGCCTATTTATTTGTAAAATTATTATAATTTGTTTAAACGATTGCAAATTGTTGTTGTGGTTAATTTAACTCAATTTTTTTTAATTTTAAATATAAAAAATATATAAGACCGAAAAAACTACAACTTGTTAGGTTTATTTGAATAATAGCTGTAAATTAATAATAATAAATTGTTTAAACAATTTAAAAATAATAATTTATAGTCAATAATTTTTCTTTTTCTAACCAGAGCCCATTAATTTGTAAAATTAGGAAAAAGTTGTGTCTTTCTAGGTGCATTTGTCAAAAAGTTAATTATTATTAACAATAATTTGTTTAAAAAATTGCAAATTGTTGTTGTGGTTAACTTTACTAAATACTATTTTTAAATGTAAATGTAAAAAATAGTAAAGTAAAAAAAACTACAACTCGCTAGGTTTATTTGAATAAAAGCTGTAAATTAACAATAATAAATTGTTCAAACAAATGAAAAATACTTAAAAATATCTATAAACATTCGTAAATTGACAATATGTAACAATTTTGTTAAAAAATCCTTAAGAAACTATTAATTTGTAATTTAAACAAATTTGTCATTTTTTTGCATTTATGGGGGTTGCTTATAACCCTATAAAAAATAGTTAATATTAATAAATTATTAAATAAATTATGGAATATTGTTGTTTGAGGACTTTTCAAAATGTCATTTACTGTATTGCTATTTTGAGTGATTTTTGAGGATTTGGTAGCAAATTTTCGAAAAAGTGCGTTTTTCCCATGTAAAATCAATGGGATATTTAAAGGAGTTTAAGGTTATTTAAGATTTTTTAAAATTATTTTTGATTATATTAATGTAAGGTGTCATTGAGGTGTAGTTGACATTTATTTTTATATGTTTTTCTTAATTTGGTAAATTTATTTAAATTCATAATTTTAAATGAGTACTTAACGTTATAATATTCTCTATTTATCGTATAATAATATTTTAAAATGATTTTACTAATTTTGTGTTTGTTTAGAAAATTTTACTGGAAATAAAAAATTGTGTCATGTACCCTAAGATGGACAGGCCCAAAATCTCAATGTATTTATTTTCATATTTTCGATTTTACACTTTTCGCAATAATTTTTTTAACCAATTAAAATTTTTTTTATCCCACAGGCACAAACATGGCGCTTTTAGATGCCTGTAGGCAGTGTCTAAACGCATTCATTTGTTTGACAGTGTGAAAATGGCATCCATTTTTTCCTAAAGAAAAAATGAACAGCTGATCCATGCATTTTTTCCACCTTAGGGAAAAATAGACGCCATTTTCATACGGTCAAACACCCCGTTTGTGCCTTTGGAATAAAAAGTATCGTAAGCAACACGGGTTTAAAGTCAGTCCAATTTGTTTACAATGATGTTTGTGTACTCGTTTTGTCTCGGGCTTCGCCCTCGACTGTCACTCGTACACAAACATCGGCGTAAACAAATGGCTGCCTTTAACCCCTTGTTGCTTAATATACTATTATTTTCAAACACAAAATGTGATGTTATCGTTAAAGAATTTGATACACCTATCAATAGTTTTCGATATCTTATTACTTTTTACTGTGAACCTATTAAATTGAAGTATTTAGGAATGCTATTTCTTAATAAATAAAAAAATTAAATTAAATTAATTTTTAATATAAAATATTTTATTCGGTTTTGATTCTAGAGCAATAAATCGAAAGGGTGTTTAGCTTGGGTCACTTTATTTTATATATATGAAACGTTTGTATCCTAAAATTACTGAAATTATAATAAAGTATGTTTATAAAAAACATATTTACTTTATCCAGCAGGGTTTTTTAAATAGCATAAAGATGAAATCAATTTTTATGTAAATAACTTTCTTTTTTTTCAGGTCCCACTGGAGAAGAGAAATTTATACTATACTTGCTGCATATGTTTAAAAATTCTGAAATCTTATGAATTGCATGAAATGTTTCAAAAGTTTCATAATTTATAATATAATATGTTTTGGTAAAAAAGAATACAATGGATTCTACAAATAAAAAAATATATTTTATATTAGATGAAAAAGATCAAAACATTCTTATTCGGGGAGAAATGCTTACTGATAATCACATTTACAAATTTCAAGAACTATTAGAAGTCGATTCTGGTGGTCATTTTCAAATGCAAAATGTGGGTTATTTACAAATGTTGGATGAAGTTAAACCCATTAGAAAATATAAGAAACCTATTCAAATCCTATTCAGTGGTTCAAAAAAAAAAGGTCACTGGATTTGTACTTACTATGATTCAAATACTCTCTTTCTTTATGACAGCATGAATAATAAATTTTTAAATAATGATCAATGTCAATATCTAGCTAGATTATATCCGTTTACACCTAATGTAGTTTTTCCCACTGTTCAAAAACAACCCAATTATGTGGATTGTGGTGTTTATGCAATTACTTTTGCAACTTCTGTATATTGTAATGTTAAACCTGAAAGTGTAGTATATAATCATGCAGTAATGAGAGAACATTTACAGACAATGTTTTTAAGTAATTGCTTATGTCATTTCCCTCTTATTTTAGATAATAGTAAAATTGCAAGTAGTGATAAACAAAATGTTAATAAACGAGTCAATCATTTTCGGAAAATAGAGCTAAAAGAAGATACCCTTACCTGTGGCTTTTTCCAGGTCAATTTTATATACGGTTTTTATGGGTAAAAACGAGATTTATATTGAAAAACCTCAAAAATTTAAAAAAAAATAAAGAAAAATGATGAATTTCCTTTTGAAAATTGTACAAAAGTTTTTTAAAAGCGTCAAATATAATCTTAGAGAATTTTAAAGCCCATCATTAACCCCAAAACTACCCTAATTTTTATTTTTTATGTAAAACTATCGTCAAAAGTAAAAAATATTTTTTTTTTTTTACAAGTATTGTTGTACAATTATAAATTTTTTCAAGCGCACCAGTTTCACTTTTTAGCTCCTACCCCTAATCTTAGAACAACCCCTATGCTTAATCAGAAATTGGAAAATATCCCTATAACTTTTCTATTCTTATGAAATATAGCATTTAATGGTTTTTTGGGTTCCTGATGAAGATTTTGGAGTCAATATTTAAGAACTCAAAATAGCATGGCGGATCCAAAATGGCGGATTAGTAAAATCAGGAACCCTTAGATATAAATTTTCAAATAAATGTTCCCATTTTCTTAGTAAAAATTAATTTTTTTAATTTATTAATAGAATTTACATTTTGACATTAAAAATTCTATTATATCATTCTATTATATCTATATCTATTCTTCTATTTACTTTCTGTTTTGCTTATACATATATTCTCTAGGTTATATTTATAGAGTCTAATGAACTATCTTTCCTTGAACATCGACAAAAAAGAATGTGCGCGACAAATCAAAATGACTAGGAGAGGATGATTTTTTTTTTTTTATTTAAATAAAATAAGCTTTAGAATCATGTTGTATTGACATATATTCATTTGCGGTAACAGCTACACTTTGACGAATGTGTTCAGTTAGTAACGAATTAAAAAAATTAAAGAAGAAACGTATTATTTTTGGCACACCACACAAATTTCGGAGTATTTTTTGAGCGAAATTAAAAAAGAATTGTTTTATTGCTTCCAAAATAAAGTTAATAATTATAAGACTTTTTGAACTTTTAGTATATGTTTCATAACATGATATCTGATAAACAACCAGAACATTTTGTTAAGAAGATACAAATGCATCTTCTTGCTATGTCAAAAAGTGATTTATCACTCCTCGTGATCCATTTCTCCTTTATTTAATCCATAAAAAAAATACGATGGGTATTGCAAAAGAAAGAATATTTTTTAGTTTGAATAAGAAAGATTTAGAAATTCTCATTGAGGGAGAAATCCTAAATAATAATCATGTATACAATTTTCAAAAACTATTAGAAGTCGAATGTGGATGCTATTTTCAAATAAATATTATACAAATAATATAAAAGAAGGTTTTGTTTCCATTGTATAAAATAAATATAAAAGAATACTTTTATTCATTAAAGAAAATTTAAAGATTTTAAAAAATTCATTTTATTACGTTTTAAATAAAATAGCCTAAAATACGCCTAGGATACACGAATCATGCGGTTATGTTCAAGGTTATGTCAAAAAAAAAATTACTTCAAGTTTATCTTTTGACTAAGATGTGCTTTTACTGTTTAAATGGAATTTGAAGGACAAATAAAGATTTTATTTTAGATTTATGAAATTAATAAATTTAAAAAATTATTATACTTACTTTTAGTAATAAATATGATTATGACTTTTTAAACTTAACTACTTCTTAAAATAAAGAATGGAATACATTCTAATATTAGCCTTACATTTTATTGTTACAAATTAGACGCGCGTATGCGCGCGCGCAATATCTTGCTAGTACAATATAATTTCTACCATAGTTCCTAATTCATTTTTTGAATATTCCTATTTCTTTAGAGATTTATTGGGAATGTTAGAATGGCAGGAGGGACCAATGATCATCCAGCAACTCCAACATTTCTCCAGATTTATAAAATCTTGACGTTGTTTAGTATTCTGAAACCTTCGAAATGTGGAAATTGCTCTGTTACAGATATTTAAATATCTACACACTTAATTGCTATTAATCAAGTTAAAGAACATTTTTACTTTAAAGACAAAAAATCTTCTGTCACTGATGAATTAAAGTAAACACTTAATATAGTCATTAATCAAGAGAATGGGGAATTTCAAGATTTTACCAACGCTGTTGACGATGACTACGATTTACCTCCTGTTATTGAATGCCTTATGTATTTTTCTACTGACAAACTTGGCAAAAACATAATGCAATATACAAAATGTGAGGTATGTCGGAACGGATTTCTTCACTCTGAAGAGCAGTCAACTGGAGTTACAAACTATCATATTGCACAAATAATTACGCTTAATTAGAAAGCTGAAGATGAGATCCAAATTTTGCTCCCTAATCAACAACTTTACAACTTTTTAAAAAAAAATCGAGACTTCCTTCATTAAACACTGTAAATAGATTAATGCTTTCGAACTAGTAGTAAATGATATAATGAAAGAACAATTGGAGCATCCTTGTTCAGCTCATGCAGAAGAAATTTACGCATATATTGTTCATTTTTATTTGGAAAACAGATTACGCGGCGTCATTTAATACTAATCAAAAAATAAATATCTAAAAGAAGAAGGCTTGTTCATCAGTAGTGATCATTATGATACAGATTATGTGTCACTATATTCCAAAGTTTATTTATAACTAGGAAAGATTAATATAAGACTTAAATATATGTACAACTTATTCCATTTTACCAAATAAGTTAAGTATTTTGTGTAAAAAATGTTGCTGACATTTTATTAATTTAAAATGATTGTTATACTTGTTCGTACAAAAGAAAACTATTGAAATGTAAATTAATAATAAATTATTATTGTTCCTTGCCCTTAAAATAAGAATATATTTATTTCTTGATAAAAACTTTTTTCTTATTTCACATGCAAAATAATAACAATTTTATTTTTAATCGATTTAATATTTAATTTTTATTAAAGTTTTGAGATTTAAAAAACAAAAGGTCTTGTATCATTTCTTAAAAGCGTAGCTTGATTTGACATTTAGATGATATGAGACAATTACAGTTGAAATTTGTGCATTTACATAGATTATTACTAAACAATAGTAAAATTGGACATTTTTCTTAATCCCTAATTTAATTTTCAGGTCAAACAACTTCTATGATCTGTTAGAGGCTTCATTTTAGAAACTGAAAAAACTCGAAAATTTGTATATGTGTAGTGACACTGAATGCGAATGTGTTTGTGACACTCGTGGCGCCCCGAACGGCCAGTCGGAAGAGTTATCCAGTGTACAACCCGCGAATACATTGCAGCTGGGGGCAATGAAGGTTACTTTGTATCAATATTTCATTAGTCCGTTTTATCAGAAACTTACAAATTCTACATCTTTAAATTATTATTTTTAACTATTAAAAATCTATAAAGTAGTCTATGCGACTTACTCCAATATCTTTAAGTATAGAAACGTCTTCTTTGTACTTATGAAAAGAATCACAAGCCACATTTCCATTACTTCTATCTTTTATAAGCCATGCTTTGTTATGTGTAAACCAATCCCATACACTTTCTCCTTTACCTGAATATAGAAGAGTAGTTTGTTTAATAATAATAAATAAATCTATATAAATTAATGTTAACGTAAAGTATTTTTTTAATTAATGTAAGCCATGGAATTTGCACCAGAACAGTTAGAACAGTTATAATAATAAAATAGCATTCACAATTACCACTTGCATTCCAGGCCCCTTCAATTTGATAAGCTGCAGAAGCAGCTCCAATAATAAAGTCTTTTGGTAATTGCCAATTTGTTTCCAAAGTATGCCTAATAATTATTTAGAGAAAAACGAAGTTTTGTTTTAAGGGTTTTAAGAACTAGTAGCGTTACATAATGATCGATTTTCTATTCTTCTTATTAAACTTATATCGAATTCTAATGTTGAAGGTAGACATTTTTAACAAAAATATTGTAATAATTTTAAAATGTGATGCGTGTATGCGCTTGTGTGAATAATGAGAATCTTTTGATAAATGATATTTTTAAGATTAGAAAGCTTACCCGTTAATATTTAGTAAAAACAATATCACTAAAACTGATATAAAATTATTTAACATCTTGCAAATTTATACTTTCACCATTTTTTGAATATGTAATTTGTAAAATAAAGTTCGATAATCTTGTTTTGGAGAGATAAGAATTAGCAAAGTTTCATTGATAAATGTACAGTGGTTTATTCAATAATGCAACGTATATTCCTTACAATTATGAGTAAACATAACTGCTGACGTACATACTTTTACATACATATGACGGTCCACAAGAAAATGTGTCTTAGCTTCAAAATATAAATTTCGATTTTTTAATGCCAACTGACAGATTTTTATTTGCCCTTTCATTTCTAAAAATAAAAAGTTGTTGTTTTAAAGAAATTTATGTGTTATTAACCAAGAAGCAGAAGTATCTTAAATTGGTTTCAATGAATTTCTGCAACTTTAAATACTCATACTGTAAGATTAACGTTTGGGAGCTAAAGAATGTTTTATCGTGGACCATCAGTATATAAACCTATATATAAAATTCTGTTATAACGTTTGTTTAAAAGAAAGCTTAATAGATAAGGGAATAATTATTTATTCTAAAAAAAATGTAACTAGTAATAATTGTGCAATAAAATAGTAATTATAATTTTATATATATATTTTTTTTTTAACACATAATTATTTATTTATACAAACAAATATATTCAGAGTTTTTAATATTGATTATTTCCATTATTTAATTTATTGTATATCTTTAATTATAACAATGATTATCCGTGTTTGTGAATTTTAAATTGAGATATTGTTCTTAATTACATTCTTGACTGTATTAATGATTGAGTAATGAGTATATTCAAGTTCATAAGATAAGCGCTGATGTGTTAATGCATACTTATATTGTCAAGGCTGTACATGAGCTTGTTCTAATAATGTGTTAAAACCGGTCTTACAATAGTTAAATATGTGCAACAGGTGCTTCCGTAGTTTACGCGATCTTTATTGTTTTAAAACATTTACAAATTTAGTATCTCATACTCTCTCATAATATTAGAAGCTTTTTTAAATCACTAAAATTAATTTTTATTAATAAGTAAAATTAAATTCCATACATCTATTGGGCGAACTTAAAATTTTTAGTATAAATATCTAAACGTTTACTATCTTTCAAAATCTTGTACTTTTACACTACACATGCATAGAAGAAGTTTACTGTGCCAACAAAGTATTCGCTGCCACGTCAAAATAAGTTTGCAAATATAGGGACAACGAATGAATTTGCTGTGAGAGTAAAAAAGTTTGCTGTGAGAGTAAATTTAAATTTTTTTTTCTAATATTGCTTATCACAGCAAACTTTATTCATTGTCACAGCGAATAATTTGCTGTGGTTACTAATTTTGTTAGATTTAACAGGAAATATTATTTACCCACTGCAGACAATTCATTTTTTTCCGTGCAGTGTGCGACATCAACCATTTAACAGCAGCGGAAAATATTTTAATGAAAAATATATCTATAATTCAATAGACAAATTATTTCTGGGTTTTAAATAGTTAGTTCGAATTTTATTCTTATGGTCATTGGTATTTTTTGAGCTTCAGACGTTTTAAAGGTCATTCATATACCCCAATCTTTACTTATAATTATAAATCGATATTTTTTGGACGCATTGGACTTACATCGTCATAATGTTTTGTACAAATGTTGTTAATGCACAAATATATCCAATTTGTCAGCAACAGGGTGGTCCTTAAAATAGAAAGTTGCGAATTTGAAAGGTCTCACCCCCTGATTTTGTTACTTATCGAAAAGTAAGAGATACGTATTTTTTTATTTTTTAATATTTGATGGTGCCTCATCGACCTTGAAATTTCCCATGCATTTTGCATGGGGAAAAAACTTTTTTTCGTAGATTTGCAATAAAATCATGAAAAATCAACATTTTTTAACCGGATTACTCTATTTCTCTTGGGAAATGTTCAAACAATGACATCCAATAATTTATTTAAGAATTTTTTATTATTAACTATTTTTTACAGGGTCGTGAAAAAACCTCATAAATTGCAAAATTATGGAAAAATCGTTAAAAAATATTTATTACTATTATTTCTGGTATTTATTGCTAAAATTTTTATTTACAACTAAAACAAATATTATTAATAATATTTTCAGGTAATTCGCAATTTGTTTAAACAATTTGTTGTTGTTATTGTTAAATTATTTTTAAATACATGTAGAAAAGTATGGTTTTTTGTATTATTTTACAATTGACTTTGACATTAATCATACAAAATAATGATTAATTGTTAAAAATTATAAAAATAATTGTTTAAACAATTTATTGTTGCTATTTGAAAAATAATCTTTAAATATATCTACGAAGTTGCAGTTTTTTCTTAATTTTGCAAGTAGTTGTGCTGTAAGGGACTGTAAAAAAGAATTAAATATGAAACATAATTTTCAACAATTGTTTAAACAAATTATTGTTGCTATTTGGAAATTTGTCTTTAAATACATCCACAATCTGGCAGGTTTTCCTTTATTTTTCAAGTAGCCCTGCGTATATTTGACTCGGGGTGATCCATATATTTTAGAAAGTTTGAAAAACATTAAGTTTATAGAATTATTATAAATAAGATTAACTATGAAATATAATGTTAATAATCATTTGAAGATTTTATTTGGTTTACAAATTTACTAGTGTTGATGTTTGTTAAGAGCTATTAAGTGTCTTATAATGTTATAAGACATACGCGTGTTTTTTCGCGCTATGACAAGTTTATACGCGTTACGCATGTATGACCGCGTCTGTACAATGGTTCATATATTTTGCAAAGTTTGAAAAAGATTAAGATTATAGAGTGATTATAAATAAGACTAACTATCAAATATAATTTTAATATTCAGTTGAAGATTTTATTTGGTTTACAAATTTACTATAGTTTTGATGTTTGTCAAGAGATATTAAGTGTTTTATAATGTTATAAGAAATAAGCGCGTTTTTTCGCGCTATGACAAGTTTATACGCGTTACGCATGTATGACCGCGTCTCTACAATGGTGCATACATTTTACAAAGTTTGAAAAAGATTAAGATTATAGAGTGATTATTAATTAAAACTAACTATCAAATATAATTTTAATAATTATTTAAAGATTTAACTTCGTTTAATAATTTACCACTTTTGAAGTTGGCTAAAAATGTTAAGTGTCTTTGTGTAATGGTGTATATTATACACCACTAACTATCAAATATAATTTTAATAATTATTTAAAGATTTAACTTCGTTTAATAATTTACCACTTTTGAAGTTGGCTAAAAATGTTAAGTGTCTTTGTGTAATGGTGTATAATATACACCATTACACAAACACCATTACCAAGGCACTTAACATTTTTAGCCAACTAGTTTTAATTAATAATCACTCTATAATCTTAATCTTTTTCAAACTTTGTAAAATATATGCACCATTGTAGAGACGCGGTCATACATGCGTAACGCGTATAAACTTGTCATAGCGCGAAAAAACGCGCTTATTTCTTATAACATTATAAAACACTTAATATCTCTTGACAAACATCAAAACTAGTAAATTTGTAAACCAAATAAAATCTTCAACTGAATATTAAAATTATATTTGATAGTTAGTCTTATTTATAATCACTCTATAATCTTAATCTTTTTCAAACTTTGCAAAATATATGAACCATTGTACAGACGCGGTCATACATGCGTAACGCGTATAAACTTGTCATAGCGTGAAAAAACACGCGTATGTCTTATAACATTATAAGACACTTAATAGCTCTTAACAAACATCAACACTAGTAAATTTGTAAACCAAATAAAATCTTCAAATGATTATTAACATTATATTTCATAGTTAATCTTATTTATAATAATTCTATAAACTTAATGTTTTTCAAACTTTCTAAAATATATGGATCACCCCGAGTCAAATATATGCAGGGCTACTTGAAAAATAAAGGAAAACCTGCCAGATTGTGGATGTATTTAAAGACAAATTTCCAAATAGCAACAATAATTTGTTTAAACAATTGTTGAAATTATGTTTTATATTTAATACTCGTTAACAGTTCCTTACAGTAGGACTACTTAAAAAATTAAGGAAAAACTGCAAGTTTGTAAATACATTCAAAGACAAACTTCCAAATAGCAACAATTAATTGTTTAAACAATTGTTGATAATTATGTTTCATATTTAATTCTTTTTTACAGTCCCTTACAGCACAACTACTTGCAAAATTAAGAAAAAACTGCAACTCCGTAGATATATTTAAAGATTATTTTTCAAATAGCAACAATAAATTGTTTAAACAATTATTTTTATAATTTTTAACAATTAATCATTATTTTGTATGATTAATGTCAAAGTCAATTGTAAAATAATACAAAAAACCATACTTTTCTACATGTATTTAAAAATAATTTAACAATAACAACAACAAATTGTTTAAACAAATTGCGAATTACCTGAAAATATTATTAATAATATTTGTTTTAGTTGTAAATAAAAATTTTAGCAATAAATACCAGAAATAATAGTAATAAATATTTTTTAACGATTTTTCCATAATTTTGCAATTTATGAGGTTTTTTCACGACCCTGTAAAAAATAGTTAATAATAAAAAATTCTTAAATAAATTATTGGATGTCATTGTTTGAACATTTCCCAAGAGAAATAGAGTAATCCGGTTAAAAAATGTTGATTTTTCATGATTTTATTGCAAATCTACGAAAAAAAGTTTTTTCCCCATGCAAAATGCATGGGAAATTTCAAGGTCGATGAGGCACCATCAAATATTAAAAAATAAAAAAATACGTATCTCTTATTTTTCGATAAGTAACAAAATCAGGGGGTGAGACCTTTCAAATTCGCAACTTTCCATTTTAAGGACCACCCTAAGCAACATATATGTCAAAACGGAGATTTTTAAAAAAAGTTTTCCAGACAAGCTTTTTTAACCATTCACCATTAAATTTTTAACCATTTTTTATATTCTGTCGTCAATAATATTTCAAATATTCTGCTTCTTTCTCTGAAAAAATTCACTACGATAATTTATGCAGTAAATTTTACATTAAAATAAATTAGAGGTGGGATATCTTGACATTTTTGTGAGAGATATATGTTTTTAAATAGTATCTAATACTCTAGATTGAGAATCTTCAATCTATTCAAATTAGAATTTCAAGTTGATCAAAAAATATATGTGATCCAGGAAGGTAGAAAGGTAATACAAATTTTATATTACATCATATAGCAACATACACTGAGAAAATAAGTTGACTAAATACAACCAATTTTTGATTAAATTTAGCAGAGAGAGGTTGTTGATATAGCACTTGCAAAGCACTTAATTGATTTTAGCAGAGCATATGCTCCGGTATCCTAGAAGTTTGATTGTCATCGCCGGTGTTTTTTTTGTTTTGTCCCGAGGAACCCTAACCTAGAAATAAAGCTGCTTGGCTAGAGGCTTATTTTCTCAGTGTAACAACGTTTCGCCAATAAAGATTCGTTGGCCTTATCAGGCTGAATTCGTTATAACTTTAAACACTTTTTAACTCGTCAAAACAATTTAAATAAAATTGTGTACTGTGTCGAGTATTAAAATCATTTTTTAAATTGACCAGACAGGCAAACACGTTTAATTAATGTAAAATTGACTGCACAACTTTTCTCAGTGTGTTAAAAAACGCGATTTTAGCACTCTTTAAACTACTATAAAAAATAAAAGTGACGTGGTAGCAACCTGTATTACAGCTTAATCAATCTGGGTTAGAATTCGTGCAGCATAAAAAACAAGATTTTTCTTTTTTATCGAAATATTGAAAAAATTATTATGTTTGATCATAATCATGTTCCCACCAAACGAAAAAATTTAAAAAATTTTTTTACAAAAGTTAATGCAAAATTAACCTTTTTAACATTGTTTAAATAAAAGCTTATATCTCATAAATGAGTTTACCGATTTAAGTGTATTTTGGATAGAATCAAAGGGCACAAAATAGACTTCCAATTACAGTTCGAAAATTAAAAAAAAAATTGCCATTATTTGTTTATAATTTGTTTATAAATTGTTGTTATAACCTTTTAAAAATTGGGAAAAGATATTAAAATACACTTAAAACTTTAAGGAATCAAAATCCGTTGAGAAAATTGCTGAAAGTAAATCTTTTTTTGGCGCATTCCATGCTCTCTAAAACTGAATAAGTGAAAATTCACTTATTAGATGTCAAGAGTCTTCCACTCCTTCAAAAAGTGCATATACACTTACAATAAGTGCATATATACACTTTTTGAAAGAGTGGAAGACTTTTGACAGCTAATTAGTGCTGCCCACGAGACGAGAAGAGACGAGATTTTATACAGTCTCGTCTCGGTCTCGTTAAACATCAAAATTGCAGATCTCGATCTCGGTCTCGGAAATTATGGTCTCGATCTCGGTCTCGACAAATATGGCCTCCATCTCGGTCTCGGTCTCGCAGTCTCGATCAATCTACTTGCTTTAATGCGAGTAATTTAGAATTAAGTTGAAGAAAGTGATACACAAAATATAAGAAGTTAAAAAATTAAAAAATTATTAACCAGCTTTAAATAAAAGTTGAAAATTGAGTGCAAGTTTTATTAAATTTTATTTTTTACTTGTAGTACATAATATTCATAAAAATAACTCGTAAAATAAGATAGTATTATACTTAATTTTCATCGACCTTAGAAATATTTTGTTACCAAGTTTAAGATAAATCCCTTAATATTTCATCAAGTTATTTAATTTTTTACATTGCTACGAAAGGCATGGCTGATTTTTGAACTTATATATATATATGTTACGGGCAATGTTCAAGAACCGGGCAAGGTCTGAGAATGCCCGGACATTGTCGACAATGCCCGCGGTCACTGGGCAATGTCGACAATGCCCAACATTTTTTGACAAGATGCATAAAAATTGCCCGGGACAAAGCCCGGGCAATGTTAACATTGCCCACTTATTCTTGGGCAATGCCTGAACACGTCGTAGTAATTATCAGATAATTGTTCTACACACACTTCATACTTGTCAGAAGAAAGGTTAGAATTATTGTCTACGCGTTTCTTAGACAATATTTAAATTAAAATTTTGTTGAAACGGGTTTTTTCGTTTGAGATTTGCATTTCGCGTACGACATCAACTGTCGATAGTTGACTGCAAACTAATCAATATAAATCCTGTTTATATTACTGACTCATTAAATTTTGAAAGTTCATTGAAAACTTGATGATATAAACTTTGTTTATATTATGATTTCTTAAGCTAGACCGAATATTTTAGACATTGCCTAAGTCGCACTAGGCAATGTCAACATTGCCCGGAGAATTTGAATGTTACTAACATTTTTCAACATTGCCCAGTGACCGCGGGCATTGTCGACAATGCCCGGGCATTTTCAGACCTTGCCCGGTTCTTGAACATTGCCCGTAACATATACATTATCATTTAACTAATTGAAGTACCATATACCTACTACAAATTTTTTTCAAGCTATTTCATCCCTCTACAGTAATATACTTT
Source organism: Ganaspis brasiliensis (assembly GCA_037103525.1). NCBI lineage: Eukaryota > Metazoa > Arthropoda > Insecta > Hymenoptera > Figitidae > Ganaspis > Ganaspis brasiliensis. Next base: position 107,335 of record JAZKLR010000852.1, on the reverse strand, counting down.
AGATAACTTTCTTCTTAGACTTTCTTAAAAAAAATTCTGTTCGCTATTACCCTAAAATTTTGAAATTTTGGCAAAATTGTCGGGGTAATGGCGAACAGCAGTTTTTCGCGATTCAAGGTCACCTATAAAATCTACTAACTTTTGTAATTATTCTAGGGAAGTGACGTAACAAGTAAATGCAAAAAAAAAAAAAATCGACAGAATTGCCTTTTGAAATAAAAAACTTACGCTATTCGTGAAAATTAAAAATTCTGTCCCTAATTACCCCTAAATAATATCATATATAATTAAATTTAATTAATTTTTTATTTTATTAATTATTTATAAAAATATAACAAAAATGTTTAGTTAAAAAATATTTGTCTGTTAAGTAATTACATAAATTATTATTTATAGAAATTAATAGCTTAACTTAAAAATAATAAATAAATTCTCGTAATAATATTTTATTTTTTGTTTTCAATTTTCGTCAAGAGTCTCGTCTCGGTCTCGTGGGCAGCACTACAGCTAATAAGTGAATTTTCACTTATTCAAATTTAGAGAGTGAGAAATTTGGATATCACAAATAGCTTTTGCTTATACTTTGACATTTGCTAGTATTTTGGATGCTAAATAAGTGATTAAAAATATTGCGAAACCTTTTGCCATATTTATTTAGCACCTGGAATACTAAAGAAAAACAGAAACCTAAAAAGTAATATCTATTTTCGATCAAACGAATTTTTTATGGAATGCCCCAAAAAAATAATCGTTCATTAATTTTCTCAATGGATTTCGATTTCCTAGAGTTTTAAGTGTATTTTAATATCATTTTTCAATTTTTAAAAGGTCCAGACCATTGAAAAAAATTAATTGTTGGTAAACAATTTATAAACAAATTATGGATTTTTTTTTAATTTTCTAACTGCAAGTTCGTTACTTCCCAGGTGCGAATTGTCCTTCGGCCCACAGTCGGGTCAACTTTGCGGCGGTTGGTCCGACTCTGCATGCCGTAGGTCGGGCCAACTAGCAAAATGACAACGGTTCGCCGACCAACGGTACTGATAGTCGGCCCAACTACTGAGCCCAAAGTTGGGCCAACCCCAAAGCCCAGAGTTTGGCCAACCCAAAAGTCGGCTAAACTACTGAGCCCAAAGTCGGGCCGACTACTGTTCCCAAAGTTGTCCTAACTATTCATCTCAAAGTTGGGCCAACCAGCAAAATGATAACGGTTCGCCGACCAACGGTATTCATAGTCGGGCCAACTACTGCTCCTGAAGTTGGCCCAACTACTCATCCCAAAGTTAGACCAACCTACTACTTTATCTAAATTTTATCATTTATTAAAGTATATTATAATTACATAATACAATTTATAAATTCAATTACATTAATACTAATAGTTTAAATTACATATATTATCAGAACCTGAAACAGAAAAATTTTTGTAGTCACAAAGATTCGAACCCTGGTCCTCCAGCTGACAGTCCAGTACGCTATGCACCGTAGTATCACATGATTGCAATTAGAAATTATAAATCAACCATATAGCCTAACTCATTACCGCCTATTCTTAGAGAGACTCAGATATTAAATAATTGAATACTGGAATGATGACCATGGACCAAATAATGATTTTTGACGTTAATAATTGCTTAAAAAATAAATTGTTTAAACAAATTGTTATAAACAAATAGAAATAAGATGAAAATTATTAAAAATAAATCGCGGCAATTGATAGTAAAGAAAAAATTACAAAAAGAACAAAGTGATTTTTTAAAATTTTCAATGCTGAATATTTTAAATAGTTAATAAATAATGACCATGACTCTGTACTCATCTCAGCTTACGCTTAGGAATACAATGATATTAAAAACGATTATTGGAAAGAGGAGAGTGGAATAAATGATGACTTTGAAGTTAAAAATTGTTTGAAAATTAATTTGTTCAAACAAATTTTTATAAACAAATGGAAGAAAAATAAAAAATCAGGGCTGCTACTGATTTATCAATTTGATTTAAATCATCGCATTATCATTTATTATAAGATTACAATATTAAATAAATAAATGTCTATTTCTTTGTAAGCATAATTATTCTTTCCTAACCATTATTGATTGTCAACAATTTTTTTAAATTGATTTTGGAAGTGTTTTAAGACTATTATTATTAAAATATTTTTGGTTTAATTTTCCTCAACCTCTTATTGTTAAAAGATTTTTACATTTCTTCTGTAGACTTCTTTTTATCTATTTAAATTAAAAAAATATATTTTTGCAATTTTTCAATTATGCTAAATGAATTAATAAATGACATTTTTAATGTTTCTAAAAAAACTCAATAATTTTCCCCAACGGTCGGGGAAACTCTGAGAAAGGTTGGGCCGACCTCTAAAATTAAAGTCCCCTAAACTATGTTTTATAAAGTATGGTCAACGGTCGGCGAAACTCTGGGCAAGGTTGGGCCGACCTCTAAATTTAGAGTCTTTTAACCTGTGTTTTACAGAGTTTTCCCAACGGTCGGGAAACTATGGGCAAGGTTGGGCCGACCTCAAAAATTAAGGTCCCCAAATTATGTTTTACAAAGTTTTGTCAACGGTCGGGGAAACTATATGGGCAAGGTTGGGTCGACCACTAAAATTAAAGTCCCTCAAACTATGTTTTACGGAGTTTCCCCAACGGTCGGGAAACTATGGGCAAGGTTGGGCCGACCTAAAAAATTAAGGTCCTCCAAATTATGTTTTACGAAGTTTTGCCAACGGTCGGGGAAACTATGAGCAAGGTTGGGCCGACCACTAAAATTAATGTCCCTCAAACTATGTTTTACGGAGTTTCCCCAACGTTCGGGAAACTATGGGCAAGGTTGGGCTGACCTAAAAAATTAAGGTCCTTCAAATTATGTTTTACGAAGTTTTGCCAACGGTCAGGGAAACTATGGGCAAGGTTGGGCCGACCACTAAAATTAATGTCCCTCAAACTATGTTTTACGGAGTTTCCCCAACGGTCGGGGAAACTATGGGCAAGGTTGGGCCGACCTAAAAAATTAAGGTCCTCCAAATTATGTTTTACGAAGTTTTGCCAACGGTCGGGGAAACTATGAGCAAGGTTGGGCCGACCACTAAAATTAATGTCCCTCAAACTATGTTTTACGGAGTTTCCCCAACGTTCGGGAAACTATGGGCAAGGTTGGGCTGACCTAAAAAATTAAGGTCCTTCAAATTATGTTTTACTGAGTTTTTCCAAAGGTCGAGGGAACTCTGGGCAAGGTTGGGCCGACGGTCGGGAAAACTGCGAGTTCCACAGTTGGCTTGCAGAGTTGGCCCAACTTTGGGATCTTGAAAAAAATATAGTTGAGCCAACTTTGGCAGACGTAGTTACGCATGACAGAGCTGTGCCGAGCTTGGCTTGACGGACAAACTCTGGCTGACGACCAAAATTCGCACTTGGGTTACTGTCCTAAGTTGTATGGTATAAAGTCCAACTGAAAATGTAGAGAACGGACTGTAAGAAATTTTTTTCAGAATTTTTAGAAAATAGTAACTGAAATTTTATTCAGTTACGTTTTCTTAATATTTTGAAGCGTTACATAATTTTCAGGAACATGTGACTGCATAACTCTTACGTCGCAAGTCTCCAAAAATTCTGTTACAGTTTCGTAATAATTTTCCGAAGCTCGTAACTATGTAACTTAACATTTTGTTACAGTTTCTTAAATTTACGAAGCTTGTACTTGTACGGCTTGTATGATTTGAAATGGAAATTAGTCAAATGGAGATTCGAATAGTTCAATAAATCTTACGTCGCAAGTCTCCGAAAATTCTGTTATCGTTTCGTAATAATTTTCCGAAGCTCGTAACTGCATAACTCTTCAGTTGCATGTAACTTAAAATTTTGTTACAGTTTCGTAAGGATATTTAAGTGTAACCAGAGTACACTTTTGTGAGTATAATTACAAAACGCGTGATTAATATACGAATCATCCTGATCGCGCTCGGGAAAAATCGTTTTCTCACAACTGTCGGTTAATTTTGCATATGGTTTTGTTTTAGAACATTAAAGTTTCAGGTTCAAGCTTTAATTGAAGCTGTACTAGAGGTTGCTATCACGTTACGTTTTTTTTATCGTGGTTCAACGTGTGGTAAAATCGCTTATTTTCATAACTTTAACACCATTTCTTTCAAAATTGTGACGTGGTAGCAAAATTTCAATTTCAGATTCGTATAATCTACGGAAAAAATCTTATTGGAGTCAGGTACAGTTTATCTTGTAACAAAATCAGTGTTGACCAGTGATAATCTACAAAAAGTCTGAACAATATTGATAACAATTTTTAAGAAACGAGCAATCAAAATAATTTAAATTCATACGTCACACGTCATATTCGTCTGCATCTCTTTTAGAGTCATTGCGGTGGCGTGTAGGGGGGCTACTTGCCCCAATATATTAAAACTTTACTGAAGTGGGGGTACAAATGATTCACTTGTGCGCAAAACAACTGCAGCTCAAAATTAAAAATATTTATGGAAGCAATCTTCGCACCCAAACCACCCAAACGGATTCTACCACAGTAAATTTTTGTCCTCCTCAAAATAGTGTTTAATGTATGTTTATATAAAATTATTACAATATTAATAATGATGAAAAATTTTTTAATGGTGTATTCTTTGCCATGACATTTTTCTCGTGTGATCGCGAAAAAATGACACGAAAATAATGACACGCATCTGTGTCATTATTTCTATGTCACATTTTTTGATAAGGGCTTCTACCTGAATAGCTGTATAAACCCCAATTCGACGGCAACTCATTTAAGCAATGATCTTTCAATGATTTTTTAATGATTTTGTATCGATAAGGTTTTACCTCTAGCGTTCACTAACCTAAAATATATTTATAGTTTTCATGAAGAATACAAATTTTTTAGGGATCATAAATGCATTATTATAAAAATCCAAGGCTTAAAAAATAACATATATGCCACCACGAAGTGATAGTTTTCTTTATTCATAATTATTTAAGCACTTTCTATGAACCAGTGTGAATTTCAATAGTAGATAGTCAACAATACATTAAAATTAATTAATTAATAATTAAAATTATTTAATATGAGTAAAACTTTCAATAACATGGAGAAAGAAGAAAAATATTATTAATACCTTTTTTTAACGTGTCATTCTTAGAAATGCAGAAAGTGATTTGACAAGCGTAGCGGGCTTTGGAAGTTCTAGTAAGTATAAGAAGGCAATGCAAGTCAATGGAAGTGTTAAACCAACTGTATATTTTAAGTATTATAAAACGGTTTATGACCAATTAAAAGTGTACATATCAAGCAAAAAGAAGAGAAAAGCAACCATTTGTTTATGTTGATGTTTGTACTCTTTGTAAAAAGTAGCACGGGCAATAGCCGAGTGGCGTGAACGAGCGCACATTTAATGTACAAGTGCACATAAGTGAATGCTACAATGGAAGCATTAAATCAGTAATGGTATTTATTCAAATAAAAAGAATAATATCAAGTTAAACATTGTATAATCAATTGACGTAATTACAGAAAAATCAAATAGACGTTCACTGCAGAATTTTCTTGCTCTTAATTTTTCAAAAACTTGTACATTGGATAGGAATTATGGATTAAAAGTCAATGTAACCATTGACACTTTGGTCCCATTGTGCATCACACTAAAGACAATTTATTACTATTTTAAACAAATCCTTCTTTATTGGTTTTGGAGAGAAATTGAAGTATTTGAATTGTACAGGAGAACTTTACAACTTTTAACCGAGATTGTTGAGATACAGCGCACATAAGTGCGTTTTGAAAGTTCAATACCAACTTTGGACAATAGTTTCAAATAACACAAAATGTTTAAATAAATAAATATAGAATCTTTTCAATTGACCCTATTCTGATTTTTCTCAAATTTTTTTTTTCGCACATAAAGTGGTATGTTGCAGTTTACCGCTCACACGTAATTTGTTATTGGAATAAGCTTGCGGGCTCGAAGAACATCTTTGAACCACTTAGCAGAGTTCTTGTAAGTTCTTTTCCTATTTGGATCCTTAAAGTTCACATGTATAATTCCAAATCGTTCACTGAAATGCAATTTTAAACTTTTTACAGCATTCCTATTACAATTCTATCATAAATCGAATAACAATGTGATAAAAGTCAGAATTCTTAAGATAAAATGTCTTGCTTTTCAGGTTCCATTTTATTATTTTTATTATTTACCATTTTATTTCCCATAAAAAATGAACGTGAAACTTACGTGTAACCTTTATCCCACTCAAAATTATCTAGAAGACTCCAAATTGCATAACCTTTTACGTTACATCCTTCTTTTATAGCCATTAACATATTTTTAATGTAAGAATAGAAATAATTCATTCGGTCATAATCATTTAGACCATCGCGATCCGAATATCCATTTTCTGTTATATATACTATAGGATTGTTGTATTCTTGTTTTAATTTATTAAGAATATTCCTAAATCCTTCTGGCACTACCTATAACATTTTGAAATAAAACATATTCATAATTAACAAAACATTATTTTAAGATTATATTTCGGGAAAGTATATATAACCTTTAACCATGAACTAGCAGCTCCTGGCCACTTAGGGTTTACTGTCGTAATATATCCCGAATCTTGATACCAGGTGGAACCATCCGATTTTTTTATTGGTATAACTATCGATGATGTATAGTGATTCAGTCCAAAGAAGTCGGATGTGCCTCTGTGGAAAGTTAAAAATTAAAGTTATTTTACACTGATAACTATTTGAAAATATATTTAGAAATATTTCTTTCTATTGAATACAGAAGAAGTAAATATTTAAAATAAATAAATTGTTTACAAAATATATAATGTTTACCAATTTCTTATGTACAGTCCTGGCAAGGTATGCTTTAACATTTTTCTATACAAGTTGCATAGAAAAATGTTAAAGCATACCTTGCCAGGAGTGTACAATGAAGTAAGTTAAAACTAGCGACTGCTTCTTGAAGTTGTCCACAAATGCATGCAGATTGGCTTTCATGGCATTACATTTTTTGAGGAATTCTACTGTCGAAGGGCACTCTAAGCCTACACTAAAACTTAAAATAAAGGTTTGAAGACTTGCTAAAAAATATCGATTTGCAATTGTAGGTTGACACCAAAAGAAGATGTATTTGTAGCTAGCCAACTTCTAAAAACGATCGCTAATTTTAACGGTAACCGTACAATGTTTTACTTTTATTACGAAATAAAGAGTAATATACGTACGTCTGTATACGTATATTTATAACAAATTATGTACAAATATTACATTATTCATATAAAACTTTATAGTGTTATAAGATATAAATAAAAATTTTACGATCTACCTAATGTAATTAATTTCTTTCTGTGTGAACTTAGGTAATCTGGACTTAGGCCAGCCTTGAATTTTGCTGTTTTCACCAATTCTATCCTTCATGACTTGAGGATAATCACCTTCTTTAGAAAATATTGGATGAGATGACCATCCACAAGAGAACTGAAAAGCTATGTCACTTATAATTGTATCATTTTCATTATCGGCAAAATAATATTGACAAGGTATATTAATTCCCATAACACCATTCTGAGTGAGGCGAAATTCATCATCATACATGTGGTAAACTTTAGCATGAGCCTTTAGTACATTGTGCATGCAAATATAATCCGCATTCAAAGGAAGATTAATACCTATAAAATAAAAAATAACAACAATTATTGCTTGCCATTTATACAATTTATACAAACACTAAATGCTATTGCAAAGAGGGACAAACCGACAAGACTACATTTTGTTCCAATATACCTATGTACAGTCGGGGACATTGCTTCCTTACCGTTTCCCACTAGAGTTTTATGTGTTGCCATGAAAAGTCTAGTGGAAAAATGTAAAGGTATCAATGACCGCGACTGTACGTTTTATTCTAAAGATATTAAATTCTAGTGACAAAACTCTAGAAGCTCTCCAGATTCTATTAGTCATCTTCAGATAAAATCTTACCATATTTTAGCGTTTTGATACTAAAATCTAGTAGTTTTAGGATAAGAATAGTGCCGTAAAATGGCACAACAGATAAAACTTTTAATAGACATGCAATGCCTTCACTCTTTATTTGTTATTCTTCTCCAGTAAGTTAGAAATCACTTACCAAGTTCAGCTAATATTGCCATTCACAAATAAATATTCAAAAAAAGAGTTACGCTGGAGTACAAAAAACAAAGGCAAGTACCATTATACATAGCGATGCTATTCATAGAGTTGACTGTTGTACTGAAAGTGTCTTGTTTTACAAGTTGCAGTTATTGATTAATCCAGATAATTATGATTTTTAAGACTAATTTTTACGACAAAAGAAAGATATCTGCACGAAGCCAAAAAGCTTACTTTTGTAGCATGAAACTACCTTGTAACAGGCGTTTTCGCTTTATTATCACAGTAAATTTTTTAACTTTCATAGCGTTATAAGTATTTTCGCTTCAAAAAATAAGTAGAGTATTTTACTGCATAGGCAGAAGCTCCACCATTTTTGGTGATAAAGCGCGTGCAATTAGATGGGTGGAGGTGTTAAGTATGGTCTGCTCTGAAAGTACAAGGCAGTTTAATACTACAAAAGTAAGATTTTTCTCTCCTTGTGTATTTGAAAATACCAATTGTGTCGAGTAATTTATAATTACACAAATACTTTAATAACAATGTAGGGTAGAATACCATTAATTATTAAACCTCCACATTAAAATATATCTTTGAGACATTTTACTAATTTTATTTTATAGTTAATTATTAGACGTGAAAGTTTTCTTGAAAAACAAGATTGTAAATAAAATATACACAAAACAATTTTTATGTCTTTTATTTCGATTGACGAGAGTTAATCTGAATCGCACTGAGACCGACCGCCCATGCGCTACACATATATTTGAAACTACATATTTATAAAATTTTTAATAAACTGAAACAAAATTGTTATTAATGTCTAATAATAATTTGTTTTGTGATTCCAAATACTTTTATTGAACTTCTTAATGTAATTTGGTTTACAAAAATTTCTCAACAAAACTATTTTGTTACGATTATACATTGTTTATATTTTCAGTGAATTGGCACTAACCGATGTAACCATTACAAGCCCACTAATTTCCCAGTGGGAAGACCCAACTTGGGCCCACCTTAAATCTGGAAAATCCAAATGGGGCCTAACTGGCACCCATCGAACTTTTTCACATTGGGACAGGAGGATTACTACTTACCATGGATAAGTGTAATACCAGTAATATTTTTAAATAAATGATGTTATCTCTATGATTCGACTTGTGACTGATAATTTATATAAAGGTGTTCGATAAGTTTTTCAACAAGTCTATTTCATAGACTTCAATTAAAAGAAAAATGTTTTTTTAAATATACTAAAAGAAAATTTGATTTTAAAACAGAATCATTAATGAAAGCAGAAATAAAAATCAAAAGAAAAGTGAAGAAGGCATGTGATAGCTTAAAAATTCCTTTTACATTATGTCGATATTGCAGAATCTTACCAAGTTATCTAATCTAATACCCCAGGATCTCAAAAATGATGTTTAAAAAAATGTCCGCGTGCGTGTGTGTTTGTATGTGTGTGTAAACATTACGTTTGGCCCAATATCTCTATAACCGTAATAGGGAGAACCATTTTTTTAAAAAAACTATTGGTTTTTTAGGGGGACAACTTATGACATGTGTTTCAATCAGATCGATCAATTCAATAACTTTATTATTTTACATTTAAAACTTTTAAAACAATTGCATTTTTTTAAATTTTAATTACTTTGCATCAGCTTATATAGGATATTAAAAAACACATCGAATAAGCTATTTGCGAAAATTAAAAAGCGTGTGAGTGGGTGTGAAAGAGTGAAGTTTGTGTGAGAAGGTTTTAAGGTTAGCTGAGGTGAAGAGGGAGAAGAAATAGGCGGGAGAGGAAAGATGAGTTCGCTGATGAGAACTCCGCCGAATAGCAATAGAGAGCAGCATGGGTCTGACGACGCGACTAGGCAGGTAGAGACAGATATAGAGAGAGAAGATTCCGAGAGCGTAGGGGAGAGGGAAGGGTTCCCAGACGTATTCCCTACGCCGCAAGCGAAGGCAGATTTAGAAAGAACAGTGAGGGCTAATAGTAAAGGCAGTGGGCGTGGTAGACCTACGAATAGAGATATGTTGAGTAAGGCAGCTTTTAAGGAGTCATTACCGAACATCAGTGGATGGGTAACTGACCTGGAAAAAGACACGGAGGATAGTGATAGTAATTATGCAGGATCGGAGAGGTTAGTGAAGATAGAAAGGGGAGAAAAGAGGAAAAAGAGGAAAGACTCAGGCGAGAGCGTAGAGGAATCTGAAGATATTGGGCAGCTAATTTCGAAAATGGGTGCGTCATTGAATAAGAAAATGGATGAAATAAGCACGAAGATGGAGAAAGGGCTAAAAATTGAGATAAAAGGAGTAAAAAGTATATGGGAAGATTGGGAGAAAAGGTGGAATGAGGAATGAGACAGAGTCATGCAAAGGGTTGAATGCTTAGAAAAGAGACAAGGAGAGTTAGTAGGAGGAAACAAGAAGGAAAAAAGGGAGGTAGAGAGAAGGTTAGGAGAGCTAGAAGGAAAAGTAAGGGATGGATTAGAGTATGGAGAAAAGGGAACCGAGAATGAGAAGTTAGAGAGAAAGGTGAGAGAGTTACAGAACTTAATGGAGCAAAATGAGAGGAGAAAAAAAGTAGGAATATTGTGATTAAGGGGCTAAAGATAGAAAGGAATAAAGGTAAGGAGGAGATAGCTAATGTGTTAAGCGAGTTAGGAGCGAAGGTGGAGATTAAAGATGTGAAAGGAGTAGGGCTGGAGAGCAATAAAGCAAGGGTATGGATAGTGGAGCTAGGAAGCGAGGAAGAGAAATGGCAAGTGATGGGGCTTAAGAGCAAATTGAAGGGTAAGAGAGTTTGGATTGAAGTGGATAAAACAGAAAAGGAGAGGAGGATAGAGAGACAGTTAGTATGGAAAGTGGGAGAAGAGTGTGAAAAAGGGAATAAAGTAATAGCAGGAAGAGGTTTTGTCTGGCTGAAAGGAGAAAAGTGGACAGTGGTAGAGGAAGATGGAGAGTTGGTAAAAGTAGATGATGTTAGGAGAAGTAAAGTCAGAGTAGCAAGGGAGAAGGAAGGAAGGAAAAGAGATGAAGAAAAAAAAGAAGTGGGGTTCAGCAAGGAGATAGGAAAAGAGAAGGCAAGGAAGGAAAAGATGAGTGTAGAATAACGTTTTGGAACGTGTCGGGGTTGAAGAACAAGGATGAAGGATTCTGGAAAGTTTTAGGTAAGTGGGATGGGATAATGTTGAGTAAAACATGGATAGATAAAAAGGAGTGGGAGGTAGTTAGAAAAAAGTTGCCAAAGGGGTATAATTGGAGAATGCAGAGGGCAAAGAAAGAAAAAAAAATGGGTAGAAAGGCAGGAGGTATGATATCAGGAGTGAGAGTAGGAATAAAGCAGGAGAAAAGGGAGTCAAAAGAGGAAGATGTAGATGGGAATATTGTGAGGAGGATAGGAGTAGGAAACGAGAGACTGACGGTAGTAAGTATGTATAGAAGAAGAGGAGAGGAAGAAGGATGGGAGACACTGGAAAAGTGGATAGAGAAGGGTAAATTAGAAAGAGTTATAGTAGGAGGAGATATGAATGACTTGACTGGGAAAAAAGGAGGTCGAATATGGGATGACGAGAAGCAACTGTACATGAGAAATTCCAAACATAAGGAGGTGGATAAGGAAGGGGAAAAGATGATAAAGATGGTGAAGGAGGCAGGATGGTCGATCTGTAATGGTAATATGAGAGGAGACGAGGAGGGAGAATACACTTTCAGTGGAGAAGGGGGAGAAAGGCGGAGAAAAGAGGGAAAAAGAATAAAAAGGTTAAAATGGGTGAGTGGAAGAAAGAAAGGCTTATGGAGTTTAAAGAGAGAATGGAGAGAAAGAAGAGCGAAGAAATAGAAGATAAGAGTGTGGCTGAGAGTCTAAGAATAATAAAGGAGAAAATAGAAAGAGTGAAGAAAGAGATGGGGATGCAAGAGGTAAGGACGGTAAGAGAGAGAGGATGGTGGGATGAGGAATGTGAAGAAAGCAGGAGAAAGATAAGAGAATGCATGAGAGAGTGGAGAAAAGGTAGATTGGAGAAAAAGAGTACAACAAGAGACATAAAGAGCATGAAAGGTTGCTGGAAGTAAAAAGAGATGAAGGAAGGAGAAGGTACATGGAGGAAGTTGAGAAGGCAATTAGAGAAGGAAGAGAATGGGAAGTGATAAATAGGGAGAGAAGAGGTAGAAAGGAGATAAGCAGAGAAATTGAAATGAAAGAGTGGACAAGGTACTTCAGTGACATGTATGAGGGAGTATCAGGCAAGGTAAGAGGAGAGGGAAGGAGAAGGGTGGAAGAAAAGGAAGGAGATGAAATAAGAAGAGAAGAAGTAGATGAGGCATTAGAAAGATTGAAGAGGAACAAGGCAACTGGATGGGATGAAACAGAGAATGAGAGCTTAAAGTATGGTGGGGAGGGTTTGAGACAGGACTTATGGAAGGTAGTAAATAAGATATGGAGGGGACAGGGCTGGCCTGAGAAATGGAGGACGGGATTGATAGTCCCTTTGATAAAGAAGGGAGAGGGAAAGACCATGGAAGAATACAGAGGAATAACGTTAATGCCAGTAGGTTATAAGATATATGCGGAGATTATAAGAAAGAGGCTGGAGGAGAAGGTAGAGGAGTTAGGATGCATACCACATAATCAGACCGGGTTTAGAAAAGGGATGGGAACGATGGATAATGTCTATGTAATGAACTTCATAATTAATAGGAATTTAAAGAAGAAAAGAGGAAAGCTGACAGCATTGTTCGTAGATTTTAAGTCTGCGTTTCCATCGGTGAATAGGAAAGTATTATGGAGAGTATTAAAAGATAGAGGCATAGAGGAGAGCATTATAGAAAGAATAAAAGAGATGTATATGGACACGAGGGTGAGAGTAAGGATGGGAAGCGACTTGGGGGAAGAATTCTGGCTAGGAAGAGAACTACTACAAGGTTGTCTATTGAGTCCTTTGCTCTTTAATCTGTTAATGGCAGACTTGGAGGAAAAACTATGGAAGAGAGGGAAAGGGGGGGTGGTGTTAGGAATGTAAAGATTTTCCCCCTGGCATATGCGGATGATGTGGTGTTACTAGCAGAAGATGAGAATGGAATGAGAATGATGATGAGAGAGTTTGAGAACTATATGAAAGAAAAGGACTTGTGGGTGAATGTTCAGAAGACAAAGATTCTAAGATTTAGAAAAAGAAAAAATGGTAAGAATGAGGTTTGGAAGTTGAATGGAAGAATGGTGGAGGAAGTGAGAGAGTTTTGCTACCTGGGGTACTGGTTTGAATATAATGGGGCTGGAGGGTTGAATGTGAGGAAAAGGATAGAAAGAGCGAGTAAGGCGATGGGTTAGGTCTGGGGGATAGGGAAAAAAAGATTCAAGGATGATTGGGAAAAAAGGATATGGCTATTCGATACGCTAGTGTGGTCGGTGATGAGTTACGGCGTGGAAGTGTGGGGATGGAAGGAAGAGAAAGGTATGGAGAGAATGCAAAAGAAATATTTGAGATGGACGATGGGAGTGAGTCATAATTGTCCGGGATATATGCTAAGGGAGGAATTAGGGAGAGAAAAACTGCTTGTCAGACAGAGAAAGAGAGCGTAGATGATGGAAGAGAAATTCAAACAAGAAAAAGGGAGCAGAATAGCCCGGTTATGTTGGCAACAGATTGAGGATAGAGCGAGAAGAGGGGATGGAAACATGGCAGACTGGGAGAAGGATAGGAGGAAGGCGATTAAAGAAGAGTTGAAGGTGGGAGAGAAAGTAGGCGGTTGGAAAGAAATAGAGAAGAGGTTAGTGAGAAAGGATGGTGAGGATAGATGGAGGAAAGTAATAGAATCGAAGTACAATAGATGGTACAGGTTGATCAAAGGTAAAGGGATGCCAGAATATCTGAAAACTATGAAGAAGGAGTGTAAATGGAATAGAGTGATTAGGTTTAAAATGGGTGAAGGAATGAATGAGTGCAAGTATTGGAGAGATGAGGAAGAGAGAAAGTGTAGAGTGTGTATGTATGAATTGGAAGACTGGGCGCATATATTGGATGTATGTATGGTAGGAGAGGATGTGTATAAAGGAATAGGAGAGAGAGTGTGTGAGAAGCTGCATGAAAATGGAAGTGGAGAGAAATGGATGAGAGAATCAGAGAGTAAAAGGGAGAGAATGGTATAAGGGAAGGATAGGAAAAGAATAGGAAAGAAATGAACAGTAAAGTAAAATTTTATTAACGAATCGAATTTGGAAAGAAAAAAAAAATAGGTAAGAGAAAACGGAAGCCCAGGCACTGACAATGGCGTTAAGAGTTTTGTTGTAGTTAGTTATAAGAATGCGATTAGAAATTAAGTTTATATGTAAGACGAAAGTGCTAGGTAATATAGAATAGTTGTAAGAAGTTGTAAAGGAAGCGGAGGTCCTCGAACCCGTAAGGGAGAGTAAATAAATATTATATATAGAGTAATTAAGATTTGAAAGACGGAAAATTCTGAAAAAAAAACTGTTTAAAATGTTATAAGAAATACTTTTTACTCATTTTTTAGACAATTCAAAAACGCATCAATTGCGTTTATTCAGAACTTAATCATGTTTTGAAGAATCAAAAATATTTTTAAATGTAATTATTAGGGTTTTTTTTGTTAATTTCTTAAAGAATTTCTCTGCTTTATTAATTTTAATGATATAAATACACAAATTTATTAATCATTGACATTTAGGTTATGAAAATTACCTCAGTATTTGACTTGTTGAGAAATTTATTCAACGCCTTTATACAAAGTATTATGTTTTTACAACTTACCAGGAGCTTTTACTAATTGCCCATATCCTTCAGTACAAAATACCGAAGGTTCGTTTAGTGTTGTAAAGAACTTGACTTTCTGTCCAAGATACTGTATTACGATTTTAGCGTAGTTGGTAAACCAATCAACCATCAATTCATTTGTCCATCCACCCATTTTTTCAAGTACTTCTGGATGATCCCAGTGATACAGCGTAACAAATGGTTCAAG
The DNA here is from genome assembly GCA_037103525.1 of Ganaspis brasiliensis. Taxonomy (NCBI): domain Eukaryota; kingdom Metazoa; phylum Arthropoda; class Insecta; order Hymenoptera; family Figitidae; genus Ganaspis; species Ganaspis brasiliensis. The sequence continues at coordinate 92,194 of JAZKLR010000852.1, read as the reverse complement.
ACCTTTGGCTCGTAACTCATCAATTAAATTACTGTAATATTTGATTCCCTCTAAATTAACTTTGTTGGAAAAACCTTTGGGTAATATTCTGGTCCAGCTTATTGAGAAACGGTAGAAATCGAACTTTTAACAGATAACAAAGTTAATGAGTAATTAGATAAATGGGTCTTTGCATATGAAATTGAAATCTAAGTCTAAGATTTCTTGTTTTCGAATACAAATATAATGATAAGTGTGTGTACTTAGTTAATAGTTAGATCAAGTATTGATTTGATATTGAGTTAATAAATTGGTGTAACTTTCTTTATTCAATAATACATACATACATACATACATACATACATACATACATACATACATACATATTTTGACATTGAAAATTATAAGAAAAGATTCTTTTATTTTTAATATTTCGATTATACATTTAAAAAAATTCTTAGTAGATTTGACTACTTTTCAACTAACCGCACTGAGAAAAATGGATGTTTAGAATTAGATGTTTAAAACAAGATAGTAACACTTAACCTCTAAATATTCAAGGTTAACATCTAAGATATTAAATTTTAACATCTAGATATTAAAGTTTAATATGTAGATGAACCTATATCTAAGTGAACAAAGGTTTATGCTTTGTACCTCTCGGCTATCCAACTCATGAAATGAAGTTTAGAAAATATTATTTATATTTTACCAAAGAGATTTTAAGGTAATAGGGGTGAGCGGGGCAATCCGAACCGGCGGGTAATTCGGCTCATTAGCTATTTAACGCTTTAATTGGAATCTAAGAGGGAAAGGTCGCTTTAGAATATAGGTCTTAACATTTTGGGCGATTGTCAACTCGTCCCCAGACTAGTCCCCCCCTAAGGCCTCCTCGTCCCCAGACTACCACCCCTTAGGCCTCTAGTCCTACAGGCGCCCCGCTGGGACTAATTAAGTCTGGGGACGAGTTGATGCGTCCCCAACATTTTAGTTAGGTAAACGAAATTTAGTGTAATTCTATTGATTCAACCTCGTGAGAGTTTTTTGTTTTTATGCATCCCATATACAGTTTTTTACTTACCTACTTTTACGTTTTTAGTACACTAATTTACGAGCCTAATTTTTTTGGGTAAGTTTTTTTATGCTCTCAGATGTGCTCTTTCGATACACCTATGCTATTTTTTTATATGTATCAAATATGGTGGCACAGAAAATTGTTTTGGATTAAATTAATCTGCAACGCTCTTTTTTTTATACCAAATGGAATTTAAATAATCTGAAATTGGCTTAAAACAATTGCGCTGCAGATTATTTTAATACATAAAAGTTTTCAGTGGGATTTCACAGAAATTGTCCTGCCCCAAAAATAAAATATGTCCAATCTACTGCAAATTTTTTTTATGAGTTGTCCTATGGGATAGTAATTTATCCTATAAATATTTTAAAATTTTTTTAAAAATTGGGGCAGTGGGAGGGGGGGGGGAAGTTTGGCGTTTTTTGGTAATTCACTCTTCTTTTCTTATTTCCACTGTTTTAATGAATAGATAAAAAAATTTTATGTGACATGATTTTTGAAGATTTTTGCATAACCTTTCGATTGAAAAGGTCCATTTTATATTTTTTTAATAATTTTACCTTGATTTTTCAAAATTAAAAATAAATTTGAGTTTTTCTCAAAGATGGGCCTTATTAATTTTTTTAAAAATATTTTTAAACGAAAGCTAAGGTTTTTTCCTATAAGAACCCAAAATTTCAAAAATGCGTACTTTTTCGTTTTCGAGAAATAAAATGATGAATACCGCGCGACGCCGGATTGACTGTAAGGGCTTGCGTCGACGCGGCGATCCGACGTCGATCCGGCGTCGCGCGGTATTCATCATTTTATTTCTCGAAAACCAAAAAAAACGCATTTTTGAAATTTTGGGTTCTTATAGGAAAAAACCTCAGCTTTCGTTTAAAAATATTTTTAAAAGAATTAAAAAGGCCCATCTTTAAGAAAAACTCAAATTTATTTTTAATTTTGAAAAATCAAGGTAAAATTATTAAAAAAATATAAAATAGACCTTTTCAATCGAAAGGTTATGCAAAAATCTACAAAAATCATGTCACATAAAATTTTTTTATCCATTCATTAAAACAGTGGAAATAAGAAAAGAAGAGTGAATTACCAAAAAACGCCAAACTTTCCCCCCTCTCACTGCCCCAATTTTTTAAAAAAATTTAAAATATTTATAGGATAAATTACTATCCCATAGGACAACTCATAAAAAAAATTTGCAGTAGATTGGACATATTTTATTTTTGGGGCAGGACAATTTCTGTGAAATCCACCATATTATTTGTATTCGTTTTGAAGTGACAAAAGTCAGGGTGGGGTAAATGGGCTCTCGCGACGGTGGAGTTACTCCGTTAATCATCTTAGCGGGCTTAATGCTTAATTATGATAAGAATATGACTACTTTTAATAATGACCAATAATGAATGTACTAATTTTTTTATTTTTTATAGAAAATAAAAAAAAGTAAGGTCTAATGAATTCTTTTTAATTTTAGGGGCCTCAGTCCCCCCAAAAAATTTTATCTTGATTCACCACTGCATAATTATAATAAGAATATAGGTATTTTTCATATTTACAAAATAAAGGTCATTGAACTTTTTTATTTTTCGTAAAAATAAAAGTCGCCGATTTGCCGCACAGGGTGAGCTGATTTACCTGTTAAAAATATAAAGTGCAAATGATAGGCTATTAAATGATATATCATTTGAAACATAACGGTGTATGTCTAGTTTGGATTTAAAAAATAATTTTCTAGGTTTTTTTCTGTCTGACCAAAAGTGAGCCGAATAGCCCCGGTCTCCCCTACTCATAATCATAACTAAGTAATAATCAGTGTTGACACTGACCCACGCAAAATATCGGTAGATTTAAATGGAAAAAAAAATTATAGGTAATGAAACTCATGGATAGATTTTTGAAGCAAAATATCGATAGATCTCCCGATAAATTGGTAGTTGTGGCAACACTGGCTAATAATATATAAAGTTGTGTATAACTTTATAATTCTGACAGTCGGCTACGCCAAAAGTCATTTAAGAAAATGAAGAAATAGTATATAACTTACTCCTATATCTTTAAGTATTGAAACGTCTTCTTTGTATTTGTGAAATGAATCACAAGCCACATTTCCATCACTTTTATCTTTTATAAGCCATGGTTTGTTATGTGTATACCAATCCCAAACACTTTCTCCTTTACCTAAAAATAGCAAAAATTTTCGTAACAAATAGAAAGTAAATTACATTTATTAACTAATTTCAATTTCATTTAACGTTAAACAATATAATTAGATATACCAATAAAACATAACGATAGTTTCATCTTGATAAGTTCTATATGTCTATATATAAAACAGCGCTTCTAAAAACTAAAAACTGTTTAGAAAAATTGTATTTTTTATCTCAAATTGCTTATTTTTTATTGGGTGAGTAAATTATTAAACTTATTTAATTTATTTTAATTATATTGTAGGTTTGAAAGTAGGGTCAATTCTAATTTTAATCAGCTTAATTGGATTACAAAACATAAGTTTGACAGAAATATAATTTTCATTATTTTACAGAATTTGTCAAGCTCATCAGGCTAGAAATTCATCGAAATCAAGGGTCCAAAAATAGATCACAATAAAATATTTAAAATTTATTTGTTTACTTAATATTTATTTATGTTGAAAAAAAATTTTAAAATTAAAAAAGAATAACTATAAAATAATCTTTTTTTTTGATACACTAAAATTAAAAAATTGTAAAAATGTTTTAAAAACAAAATGGCGCCTATTTTACTAAAAAAATTTGAATTCAAATTACTCGAAAACCCCACTGTCTTTGTGGTATTTTTTTTTTGCAAATTGCCGTCATAGTAAAGATTATTTTTTATAAGAATTTAATTTGTGCCAAATTTTGGTTGTTCCTCTTCAAAAAATTTAAAAAACAGTTTCTCTTGATATTTTTGTCTTAAGTATTTCTATAAATTTCTCTAAAAAATTTCTCCAAATTTCGTCGAAATTTAAATAAGGGCATGTGACGGATTATGACGTCACTGTTATCAGCAAAAATTCTCCGTAAACTACGAATTCCTTGAATTTCTTAAAAATTTCCGGATCACTTTAAAAAATTTTTAATCTTTTTATACGTCCAGCTTTTATCTTGGATGAACTAAATTACCAGCAATTTTTTGAATCATTAGATACCCTGACTTTAAAAAGATGCGGGGAAGATTGTTAAATAAATAAATAATCTCGTAACCTTATGGTCGGTTTTCTTTAACAAAAAACAACTAAAAAACATAAAACACGTATTCCAATCAGATCCACAACTTTGTCGAAAGCAATTTTAGATTTTTTTTAATTTTTATATAAAGAGATAAATTCAAAGATCCTAAAGTTTTATGGTTTTATACATCTGAATATTATAAAATTATTTATTTTTTATTAATTTTAAAAGTTAAAGTTTCTAGAGCTAATAAGTTTTAATTATAATTAATTATAGTAATATATTTATATACCCTAAATTATTAATGTTTTGTTTTCTTAACGTTTTCTATTGATATTTAAACAAAAAAATAAATATTAATTTGTAATTGTGTTATATCTACCCTCAGTTAACAAAAATAATATAAAATAAAAGTAATGTATAAATTTTTAAAATGTATCAAGAGGATCAAAAGAGGATCAAGAGAGAATCAAAAGAGACAAAAATATAAAGGAATTGCAGAGAGGATCAAAATAGCATGGGAAATATCAAGAAAATTATTAAGAAAATCAAAAGAGAAAAAGAAGAACTAACAGAGCATCAAAAATAATAAGAAAAAGTACACAGAGGATTAAAAGAGAAAAAAGAGGACCAACAGAGGATTAGATATATTAAGAAAAAATACACAGAGGATCAACGGAGGACCAACGGAATACCAACAGAGTAAAAAGAGGATCAAAGGAGTAAAATGAGGATCAAAAGAGAAAAAGGAGGACCAACAGAGCATCAAGAGAATCAAGAGAGCATCGAAATTTCGACTCGGGTATACAATTTAAATACTGAATATTAACTTATATACGTATGTGGATATGTTGGTACATATATACACTTATTTGAATGAGATGAGGACAACTTATAATGTAGAATAAGTGGATATTTACTTATTTAGATACAGAGAGTTCTAAAAGTTTGTTGCTTTACCTTTCAAAAATAAATTTTTTATGAAATGGTAAATAAAAAATTTAAATTAATTTTATTTATTTCTCGTTTATTATTATAATTTTATGTAGATTATTGATTCGTGTTAATGCAAGAAATATGAATTTTATATACATTTTTAGTTACATTTTTAACGTGAAAAAGTGTGTTAGTTTAAATCCGCATTTTTCAGAAAAGGTGCAAAAATTAGGAATTTAAGAAATTTATATATTTTGTATGCACATATAAATAAACAAATATGATATTTATTTAGTCTAAATAACTTTTTTTTAATAAAATTTATTTTTAATATATTCTTTTAAATAATTATTTAATTAATTGTTTGCCTTTTAATAAATACAAATGAAAATTCTTATTTGAATTTTAATATGAAATGTTATACAACAATTTGTTAAAATTATTGTATTTTAACGTTGTTTTGTATTTTGTTAACAAACTCCAATGCGATAATGAAATGGCCTTTACAATTACCACTTGCATTCCAGGCCCCTTCAATTTGATAAGATGCTGTGGCAGCTCCAATCATAAAATCTTTTGGAAACTGCCAATCTGTTTTCATATTTTCTTGTCTAAAAATAAACACTCAAAATAACATTCAGCTTATACGATCTGATATTTTTAAAGAATAAAAAATATTATTTATATTATATTCTTCTTTATTATACTGTACTGCTGAACGGGGCTATTTCGTACACCAAACCACTCTTTTTTCACTTTATGCTTTATCAAAATTCAGAATTTTAAAAAATAAAAATTTTATCTATTCAGTTATGTTGTGGACATCCTTCTAAAGGTGTTCTATGAGTTACATGTCAAAAAAAAAAGTTTTGTCTGAGTTAGAGAAACTCAAAGTCGTGCACAAAATAGTCCCCCTGATGAGGTGGTTATTTTGTGCATCAAAGTTTATAGATTTATAAAGAAATGTAAACAATTTTTTTGACCGTTTTTGATATATGAAGTATTTTTTTTAGATATTTTAGAGTACGATAAAGAAAAACAAAGCTTTAAATATATTTTTTGAAAGGAATTTTTAACCTGATTTAAAAGTAAAACACTAAAATTTAACAAATATATAGATTTACAAAAAATTCATTTTTTAAGAAAATTTTACTTAATATAATTTCTACTACACTTTTTAAGTTTTAAAATTAACTTGAAAAACATCTAAACATTAATTGTGTGTAAGAAGTAAACGGTTTAAAGAAGGTTGTTGATAAATAAAAAATTGTATATGAAACACAATTTCTATCTAGTCACAATAGTTAATTGAATATTAATGTTACTTTTTTAAGGTTCTATCCCGAGTCGAAATTTTGAGGCTACTTTAACGCTACATAGTCCAAAATTTTTAGGAAATAGAGGTTTAATGTAGAAGCAAATTCAATACAATTTAGCTTCTACTTTGGTGCTATTATTGGAAGAAATTTCCTGTTTTCGCGATGAGAGCGTTAAAGTAGAAGCTAATATTCAACTATATTAAGGCCTCTTTTAACGCTCAAGACCCCCTTTTTATTGATCTTCTAAAGTCTAAACAAAGAAAGAATCTGTTTTTGCGAATAAAACTGAAATTAATATGAATGAAATTATAAAAAAAAATATAAAATAAATATTCAAAATTCATGCGCTTTCAGAATTCGTCACACTTAATACACACAAGCTGGAAGTAGTCTAAACTTACTAAATAAATTATTATAACGCAAGTGGGGATTCGAACCCACGACATAACGACCTACGCACTTATAATCTAACGCACTAACCACTACGCTACCGACGCTTATGAACTTAATATTTAATTTTCTCAGTGTCCTTATGATACAAATTACGAATAGTTTTTTTAGGACTTTTCAACAAAATTGTTACATATCGCCAATTTCTGAATGTTTACGGAGATTTTTATGTATTTTTCATTTGTTTAAACAATTTATTATTGTCAAGTTACAGGCTGATATTGATTTAAATCATTGAAGCATTTGCATTAAAATCATGATTTAAATAAAAAGAAAACTTTACAATTCTCCGGATGTCTAATACTGCATGTAAAAAATCACAAACCATAAAAAAACCACAAATTTGTGGATAAATCTTTAAAATTTCAATTTTAATATTTTAATCTTTATAAAATTTAAATAATTGGGCTAATATAGATAATCAAAATACCTACGATTTACAAATTTTTGGTATGAAGATAGCAAAAAATAATATCAAATCTTTATATCTTTAGGTCATTATAATTTAAATAAATTCCAAACGTCAATAAACTCATATTCAAATTTTTTTAAACTTTTAAATGTCAATTAATTCAAATTTAAAGACACATTAGTTAATGCAAAATAATTAAATAATATTAATTATTTTTCATATTCACAATAATCCTTTTTTTAAGTCTTACAATATTTGTAATTCTTCTTTAGTTTCTAATTCAGTTTCTTTTTCGAAACTGTTTAAATTTTATCTTATAATTTCTTATTTTTATAAAATTTAAAGATTTTTTCTCCTTTTACTAATGATATTTTTTGTTGTTGTATTTGTCATTTTATTTTATTGATAAATAAATTATAAATAATAAATAATAATTATTATTTATTATTATTTCGTTGAGTTTCATAAGTTTTTTCATATTTTTAAAAATAAATACGCTTATTTTTTTATTAATGCACCTAATCAATTTGTTTTTAAATCTTGGATAGTTTTTGCGAGGTTTTTTGCAAACTTAGTACTTATTCTTTTATAGAATTTTTAGATTTTCTTTATTTTTCTAAATTTATTGTTGGACTTGCTTTCAGTGTAATATTATAAAAATGTTTTTGGTTTAATTTGCCCAAACTTTTTTTTTCTGAAGGATTTTTAATTTTCTTTTCTGGACTTTTTATATACATTTTTTTAATTTTATTTTCATCAATTTTAATTTTTTAAACAAATTATTGCTAGTAATTACTAATTCTTTACAAATACACCTAGGAAGATACAAATTTTTCCTAATTTTACAAATAAATTACTGGGCTCTGGTTAGAAAAATAAAAATTATTGACCATAAATTATTATTTTTATATTTTAAAACAATTTATTATTGTTAATTTATAACATTTAAAAACACCTAGCAAGTAGTAGTTTTTTAATTTGTTTACTTTTTATATTGAAAAAATAAGATATATTCATCATAATTAACAACAATCACCACTCAAAATTGTTTAAACAAATTATTGTTAATAATTGTTATTTTTTTACAAGTGCATCTAGAAAGATACACATTTTCCCTAATTTTACAAATTATTGGGTTTTGGTTATAGATTAAAATTTTTTCCTCTTAAGGGCTAATCAGAGGAACAATAATAATTGAAGAAAAAGTTAGTTTAACTCCCATTTTTCTTATATGTTAAATAAAAAAGTATATTTCAATGGAAAAAATGACTGAGTTTCACTTGCAGGTTTAAAGTAGAATAAAAATTTTCATTTCTTTATAACTAGGAATGTGGAGCTTTAAAAGAGCTGCTAATTTTAATGATTGGAAAAATGAAACATGTGTATAGACGTAAAGTAGAAGGAAATATTATTATTAGAAGTAAGGAAGAGGCTAAAAATTAAGAAGTCGTTAAGTAGAAGCTAAAGTTCCTCATGAGCTTCAAAGTAGCTTCAAAATTTCGACTCGGGATATGTCATCGCGTGTATAAAATTTAAAATCAATACATTATTTCTCGTCTTTTATAACAAAAATAAAACAAAAAAGTTTCAAAATGAAACACTAGGGTCTTTTTTACTAACTATGAAACAATTTTTTTAAAATAATTGATTTTAAAAATGCACAAAAAAACCGTGAAATCCTGGTTTTTCAGTTGTTGACATTTTTCCCCTAAAATATGCAATAAAAAGTTAGCGCATCACCTATACATCATCAAAACTAAATTGTCAATAATTATCCATACAAATCACTTAACGAATTTTTTTCTGTTTTCTGATAAAGAATTAAGTAATTCCATTTAGTTCTCTTTGTAGTCTAGATATCAAAAAATATTTATATCAAATTCCAAACTTAAACAATTGAATATAAAGATTTTATTAATTAAAAACCTCGTGCATGTGTACACAAAATAGCCCCGCTTGATAGTATGTGTCATTGTAATACTTAAAGTACATACTTTCGATAAAAATATAATAAAAAATTTTAAATAAATATATTTGTAAAATTAAAATTCTTTGATAACTGATGGTTTAAAGTATTAAAAACTTACCCATAAACCTTAAATGAAAACAATGTCACTAATACAATTACAAAATTAGTTGACATTTTAACAAACATACTTTCACTGCACTCTAAATGGTAATAATAGAATATGTAATTTTTTAATCAAATTTGATAAGATTGTTTAAAGAGGAACATTCGTGAAGTTACATTGATTAAAGTCAGCACATTGTGCAATATTGCAGCATATATACATTACAATTACTTCGACACATACATGCTGACAAATACATAAAATTTTATGTTCCTATTGTATATTAGGGCAGTTCTACAAACACAGGAAGAAAATAAAGGCAATTTTTTCACAAAATTTTTTGCTCATATAAGTTTGAATATTATATTAAAATTTAGGAAATTGTCTAAACAATCTGAAGGGTCCAGTAAAAAAATTAATAATTGTAAATTTTACAGTGATTTAAAAAAATGTTTAAGAAACCATGACCATCAACATCTTAAGATTAACATTAAAGATTGGATTTTTATAAAATTTATTCATTACTCACCAGTTTTTGGAATCGTTGATTTTAAATTCAAAGTCATTTTTTCATAATTCACAAAAGCGGAGTCATTATGGCGAACTAAATTTTAAAAATTGTTTCGAATTTACTTCAAACTATATTTGTTTTAGGCTTTTTGGAATCCCTGTTTATAAATCCTATATTAGTTTTTAATAATTCAAAATGTCAGATGCAAGATGGGAGTAGATTCTGTAAAAATTGCTTTCTAAATTTGCATAAAATTGTGTATAACTATTAGACACAAATTTAAGAGTGATGCTTGTAGAAACAACAATCTTATTTTTAAAACTTATTTTTTTCGAATATTTACATTTCGCAGGATATTGAAAATAATTGTCATAAAAACTGAAAATTTTTTAAAATCCATTAAATAAAATAATAATAATAAATTAAATAAATATTATAAATATATAATTATAGTAATAATACTAATAATAATAATAATAAATGAAATTGAATAATACAACTGTTTATCATTTTAATAAATATTAAAACCTATAAGAACAACAAACTTGATTTAAGAATATATTTTTGACAAATAAACTATGTTCCAGGAAATTGCGGGAATAGTCAGGAAACGTAAAATGTTGTCAAAGGAAAATAGTTTTCAAGGAAAAAAACCCAAAAACTGTTTATCAATTTAAACGACACGATGTTTATTTATAAGAAGGCCAACAAAATTAACTTAAATAAAAATATATTTACTAAAACTAGCTGCTAGAAAAATGAGAATTTGCCGAAAGCACAGAATTTTGTCAAATTTCGGTAAAAATAGTGAATTAACGTTAAGTTAATAAATGAAAAACTGATTACCACAATTAAAAAATTGTACACTGAGAAAAATTTTTGGTTAAAATTCCTGTGCCTTCACTATAAAAGCGTCATAATTGACAGTCCCCAAAATTTTACCGTGCTGTCTTACAATTTTTACCGGATTTTCCCACAATTTTTACCAGAAAATTTCGGGGACTGTCAATTATGACGCTTTTATAGTGAAGGCACAGGAATTTTTACTAAAATTTTTTCTCAGTGTATGACTGATAGGAATAAAAAAACTTTGTTCAAAAAAAATATATTTTTACCAAAACAAGGTGCCAAGAAGTCTTCCATAAACCGCGTAGCCTATTTAGAAGGAGGGGGGTTCTTCCTTGAGAAACGTAGCCTTATTTTACCTTATTTTATTTTTTATTCAAATTTTCGCGGGCATTTATTGCATTAGCTACGTTTCACAATAGGGAGGGGGGGGGGGGGTAAAAATTGTCTAAAATAAGGCTACTTGGTTTATGGAAGACTCCCGCAAGAAAAACAGGAAAGAACTGGTTTTGAAAATGTGTTAGAAATCGGTTTAGATTTAAGTTTTAATATCTATATATATATATATATTATCTATTTTTAAACACATATCTCTGAAACTGTGCAATATAGAAAAATTTTGTCAAAAGAGAAAAAGTTTAATTTTTCCTCAACTTTTAAATAATTTTAACAAACAAAAAAAATTCGAATTTTTTTAAAGAAATGACAATTTTTGTTAAACAAATTAATTCTTTTTTAATTTAGGGGATTTTTTTAAATTTTTTGTTTGTAAACATACTTGGAAGAAACAAGAAAAGTTTGCAAAAGGTTTCAGTGTGGTCTTGATGATCTTAATGGGTTAAAATGAATTTTTCTTCATCCCCTATTCGAAAGTACACTGAGAAAAAAAAATTGCTATGGTAGCAAACTGAATTGTTAATATAGCACCTGCAATTTTTTTGTTATTATAACAAAAAAATTTGCTAAGGCAGCAAATGGGTTGCTACAACAGCAAAACAAATTAGTTTCTCAGTGTACTTTCGGATAGGGGATGAAGAAAAATTAATTTTAACACATTAGGATCATCAGACCCACTCTGAAACCTTTTGCAACCTTTTCTTACTTCTCCCAAGTATGTTAAAAAAAAATTAAAAAAAAATTAATTTGTTTATAAAAAATTGTCATTTCTTAAAAAAAATTTTAATTTTATTTTTATTTGTTAAAATTATTTAAAAGTCGAGGAAAAACTAAACTTTTTCTATTTTGGCAAAATTTTTCTATAGTGCACAGTTTCAGAGATATATAAGTTTAAAAATTGGTATATACTTTTAAAGACCAAAAATTTAAAAAATTCATAACTGGAAAACTAAGATACCAAAAACAATATAAAAAATTACCTACGTATTTTTTTTCAATAAAGAATGAAAAAGAAATATGTTTGGCCGAATTTAAAATCTGCATGTAAATCTCACGTGGAATTGCCCACATATTATTATGTTCTGAATAATTTATTCTTCTTAAAAATGATGGCTTTACAAAGAGATAAATCTCTTATTATATTAAAACGAAACCTTTGTCGCCAACACAAATTCGTCGTTCAGTCGTTCTTCCCCTTCCACTTGGTTTACTACTTTTCTTTGTAAGCAACTTTTAAAATCAATTCACCTATAATCTTTTTGAACTATTAACATTAATATAACTTAGGCACTTATACAATTAAGTGTAGTAGTGTGTCATGATAGTGACGCATGCGCAATTGATCAAATTGGTCCATTTGTATGCGCAGTAAATCAATATCATTACTTCTTATGCGCACTTAATCATTTTGTTTATGACGCATGCGCACTAGATGTTTATGGCAATTACATATGCGCAGTAATGCTCTATGGCAATTACACATGTGCAGTAATGCTCTATGGCAATTACACATGCGCAGTAATGCTCTATGACAATAACGCATGCGCAATAATGCAGTGTGGGATCTAAGTAAGCTTAGTATTTGTTACTTTTCTTTTTTTTAAGTCCAACGAAAATTAAAATTTCATTTATTTACATGTGCAAAATTTCTTATGTATATTTAACTTTTCAAAATTAAATGTTCTACGCAAAGTATATGACTTTTTTGTTTACATGTTTTTTGGTTTCCGTTTACGTTTAAATTGTTAGAAATCCATTCTGTTTTGAGATTTTATTAACTGTGCGTGTGTAAATTATTTTGAAACCTATTGCGCATCTGTAAAGCTTACTGAAACCTACTGCGCATGCAGAACTACACGAAAAAAAATAATTTCTGAAATATTCATAAACTTCATTCTTGAATTTGAAGCAAGAAAGTAAATTTAGTAGTAATTTAAACCTAAAGATTTTAGATTAATAATAATAAACTAGTTCCTGAGAAATTCTGAAAGATTAAATGAAAAGTAAAATTTATATTTTAACTTCTTTTGGTCTTATTTTAAACATGTCATTTACCTGTAGATTGGTGATTTAAATGAATTATTTTAAAATATGAAACAGAAAAATTCTACGCTAGGCGACTTGAACTTGCGACTCTTTCTAAAGCCGCCCACTGTATCCACTAGGCCATTGATGCAGTTGGAAGTCTTTACAAATAGGTTATATACAAAATCTTTTAATTCTTAAAAAATCCCCCAATACTTCGTTATAATTATATTATTTGTAAAGACACTTTAAAATATAATAGAATTTTTTTACTTCTTGGAAGAATTAAAGAATACACTCATATTATTATTTAATATAATAGAAATTTTAATATTAAGCATGGTTTTACGAAGCATATTGTTTCACAACTGCAATACCAAAAGATTTATCTATATCTTTAAATGACAAGTATATGTTTTTGGAATTTTTAAAATTATACTTTGAAAGCATGAATTTGACACTTATTTAATATTTATATTAATATAAAACTAATTTATCCAACATTTTGTATAAATCATTGTAATATTATAACACTTCCTTATTAAAAACAATTTTAGTATATTATTGGTTTTAAACAAAATTATTAAACAATTTATTTTAATATTAATAATATTAATATTACTAATTAATAAAAAATTCTTAAAACAAAATTATAATCTTTATATATAATTTTCACAAGATTGAAAAATAACAACAATAAAATAAATGATAAGTTCATGATAGTTTTTAATATTCAAACTTAGATAAGCAATTTCTTTATCAATAAATATAATTGAGCGAGCGTTAGCGAGCGAATTAACATCGCTAGTTAAGATAAATGATTGTATAATTAGAATGCAAGTCTAATGTTAATTTTAATATAATTAATAATTTTATTTACTCTGAAAAGTTCTATTGTTTCTTTTTAAAATATAGGCAATTTTTTCATGCTTTATTTTTTATATTTTTATTTTCGTAATAAACTTTCACATTTTTCTGTTCATTTTTTATATTTTTCTTAATAATTTGTTTTACAGACAGTTGATGTATTTAAAAACCAAATCTAAGTAATTGATTATTTGAAATTGTGATTCAAGTTTATGTTATTTTTAATATAACAAAATTTCTTTAATTTTTGTCGAATTAAAGATATTTTATTTAACTTTAAACTAGCAAAAATCTCATTCTCTCTTTTTCAAAACAAATTAAATTTTTTTATGCCATTACTTTTATTTATTCTGTACAATTATTTTGAAAAAGAGTCGTTTCTATAATAAATTAATAAGTTTTAAAAATGTGTAAATTTAAAATTTATGTATATAGTTATATTTTAATTATAACACAGCTACACAAAAAAAATAAACTTCATTGTCCGAGACACTACACTAGTGTATTCTTACGTATTTTTTTCCGCTGAATCCAAATCCGAAGTCAGAATTGTTAGATTGGCTAAATTTTTCGAGATAATCTCAAAAAACTCGATTTTTTCGTGTTTTTGAGTAGTTTTTTGAAAATATCTCAAAAATTTTAGCCAAATTGGTTATTCTGACTTCGGATTCGGATTCAGCGGAAAAAAATACGTAGGAAAACACTATCATAGTGTCTAGGACAAAAAAATTTTTTTTGAGTTTTAATTGGTGATGTTTTTTTATCTTTTTTGAGATAATTTTCAAAATTTTAGCTAATCTGCAAATTCTAACCTCTGATTTACATTCGTCAGAGAAAAATACATAAAAATACATTAGTGTAGTGTCCCGGCTAAATAAAATTTATTTCTGGGTTTTTTGGGTGTTTTTGAAATTTTTTAAGATTTGGTTTTTTGAGATTATCTCAAAAAATTTAGCCAATCTAGCAATTCTGACTTTGGATTCGGATTCAAATATGGAATCCGAAACTGAACGGAAAAAATACGTAAGAATACACTAGTGTAGTGTCTCGGACAAAGAAGTTTATTTTTTTTGTGTGGCTGTGTAATGAATGATTTCAGAAAATTAAAAATACTGTTTTATTTTTCGAAAATTTGTGACCGAGAATTTAGTTTAATAAAAAAAGTGTCCACCTTGAATAAAACAAGATTAAAAAAATCTGTAAAATTGCTGGTCAGAGAAAATAAAATATTAATCAGGGAAAAGTGAGGAATTTTGAAGATGAAATTTGCGGACACACTGATTTAATGGAATTAATTCAAAACCATCTGAATTTTTAATTTACGTAAATAATGTTAATCGCTTTAAATTTTAATGTATCAAAATTCCAATTTATTTAAATATTAATCAACTCATATTTGAATTTATCTATATTATAAAAATTTACATTTTTAACTCATGAAATTAAGAACACATATGTTTTATAAACGGGGAAATTTCATTAAGAATCCTTTCGTTTTGGGTACTTTCGAATGGAAAATTGAAAAATTAAAAGCTTACGAAGAAGATTCATCAGATGTTAATACAGATATAGATGAAAAACAGAGAAGAAAATTTAATAAATCGAAAAATTCTAATTATAGTGATTCCCATAAGAGATCGGCGCTTCAAGTATCAGGAGATGATACCATTTCTACTAGTAAACGCGCTAAAATGACAGTGGCTTCTTTACCGTCACCGTCTCTTGGATTAACAACAAAGGAAAAAGACGTGTCATCTTTAAATTCTACCAAGAAACTAAAAATAAATACAATTAGTACTTCGAAAGAAAATATACTATCTCAAAGACCTCTGAAGGAGAAACTTCTATTGAAACAACATTTGGACAACACTGCAGGATTAGAAATGCACCCATTGTCGACAACAGCTCTTCAAGAACAGTTCTTCTTCTAAAAATCTTTCAAAAAATTGAGCAACTGCTAGTACATCGGGTTCTACATTTGGCTCATCGACGAGAACAGTTCTTCCTCTGTCTGTGCAAGGAAGTGGATCTCGATTTCATGATGAAATAATCCCAGCACTTCGGTAAGAATCGTTTTTCTGAAAATCTTTTAAAAATCCTAGGAACTGCTAGTACCTTAGGTTCTAGACTTGGTTCATTGTCAAAAACACTTTTTTCTTCGCCTGCGCAACAAAGAGAAGCTCTATTCCAACATAATGAAAACGGCTCTAAAACTGATAGTAAGTTACGTTCTTCTACTTCAAATACAATTTTTTGTTAACACTATAACCTGATCGTCAAAACATTACGTTCGATTTTAGATAAATTCAAATTATTCCTTTAAATCCTTATTTATTAGTCAAAAAAAATTTTTTTTACAAATTTTATTAGGAAAATTCATGCTAGTGTCAATAATTTCAGAAAAATTGGTAAATTGAATTTTGTGCCACGATGTTTATACATTTTATCCAGGGACTGACACGAAAAAAGAAACAAAATATATTTTATTTTTGTTTCGTTTCGGTTTTGAAACACTGAAACAAAATATATTTTATTTTTGTTTCGTTTCAGGCTCAATACAAAACAATATTAATTGTACATTTTTGTTTCGTCACAACAACTCAAAACATAAACGGAATTCGGTTTTCGTGTCAGTCCCTGATTTTATCACACATTTTATTAAATTATAATATTATAATCATATAATATTACATTTAAAAAAAATTTAGAATATAAATTCCGCTTACATGTCTCACAGTTCCCTGAGCAAATAAAAAATTCGTTATCTGCTATAAACGATACAATAAAAGAAATAAATGAAAATCTGTTTCAAATTTTGGATTTTTAAAACAGATTTGTGGAATGTCAACCAGAAGCAATCCTAAAACATATTACAGAAGATCATAGAAGTCACTTTTGTTCAATATTTCCAGTTCAAACATTTAATAATTTACAGATAGTAGAGGACAGTCTTACATTACCAGATTACAGGAAAATGCTGTGAGTTTCCATACAGTAAGCATTCTTTATGCAACACATTTTTTTAATTTTAAGATGATAAAATAAAACATTTTATGAAAGGAATAATTTTCTTTTTAAATAATTCTCTTTTCCTCGTATAAAGGAATTCTTTATCAGTTTTCATTAAACAGTATATTTATTGTTAGAACGTCCGAGTAACTATCATTTATGTTTATTAATCTATTACAATTTTGTGAAAAATATAATATGAGGATTCATCTTAGTAAAAATATTGAAATTTGACAGATGAAGTAAGATCTTCTAATCTTTAAACTACTTTTTTAGTTTTCTTTCTTTATTGGGTTTGAAGGGAAACATGTAAAAGAATCTACTTACGTAGTCATGAAAACTGCATTTTCCAATTTTCGATTCGGCGTTATCTATGTAATGGATTCCTTTTTTCTTCTGCAAAGTTACATTCAGTGGCGGATCCAAACAAAGTTTTTGGAGGAGGTATTGCATGAGAGAGAAAGAGATAGCACTATAGTGCTATCTCTCTCACTCTCATTGTTAAATATGAGGCTTTTGGGGGGGGGGCCAAGCACCCGTGGCCCCCCTGGATCCGCCAATGGCTACATTTAAAATGTGGAAGATATTAATGCCATTAATAATAAAGTATTTTAAAGTATTTTTTTTAACTTTACCTTAAGAAACTAAATAAGATTAAGGTACCATTTAAGTGTTGAATGTTTTTTTTCGGGCTCGACGTGTTACAAAGAAAGTTATAATTTAAAAATAGACTTTTAAATACCAAATAACGCCAGTTCCTTTTTATAAAGGCGGCTGAATCCTCAGCGATATCTATGGAATGGATTTTTTCTGCAAAACAATATTAAAAGTTTTAGGAGATTCCATTGTTAACTAAAAGTGTTAAGTATTGTTTTCTAATTTTATTTATAAAAATTAAATTAGTAACATTTAAGCATTAACTTCTCGTCTTTCTTTTCTTTAATTTCAAAACATTATTAAAAATACTTTTTATTTAAAAGTAGATTATTCAATAAAAAAATATAGACCACTTTTAAGAAGGCGATTGGCTATATCTGTGAAAAGGAATTATTTTTTTCTCATCCAAAGCGACAATAAGCATTTATGAAAAAAATAATTGCATTTTAAGTATAGTTTTTTGATTCTATGTAGAGAACCTTATTATTTAGGTTTATGAAAACATTTAAAATTTTGTTTTTTCGTTCTTGTTTGACTTCGAAATTTCTCTGCATATATTTTTTATATTAGGACAACATAGACACATTTTATTATAATCTACAATTGTACAAATCGTTATTCTGTAAAAAAACATAAAATAAAAGAATAATTGTCTCAATTTTTATACTTATTTTGATAAAGCCCGTGAAAAATTTTACAAGATCATTCTAGTTTAAATTGTTTGGATTACTCGTGTAGCAGATTTATTATATCTTGTATCAAATAGTATGGAATACCTTGCATGAGCTTTCTTCCCATATATAACAGTTGGGAATAAAAGGGATATCCTATATTACAATTTATGGGATATCTTTTGAGGCGGAAATTTGGATATCCCAAGGATATCCCTGGGATATCCTTTTGATATGAGAGACTGACACGCAAACTATTATGCTCTGCAATCAGCACTCCACCCCCACGTGAACAAGAATTTGTGTGTGCACTCCTGTTCGTTCAAAAAACACTGTAATCGACAAAACCCAACTCGGAAGAATGAATATCTTATGTGTGACAAGTTTCTGTAAATACATAAATGTCATAGGATAATAACAGAGTGATTCACGAAAGGTACTGAGCTTTGTCCGTAAACCTCTAATATTTTGATAATATACGTTGAGATTTTGTGGAAATAATGACTTGATAATAGAGAGAGTAGAGAACTGTTCTTAAGAGAGAAGGATGATCCATGACGAGAATTTAGGAAGTGGGGTGGGTCGCCGGTGAGTCATTGGAAGACTTGACGATCGTTGGATGTCCACGGTGGTACGAAAATTTCAGGTTCGACTCGCCCTGTTCTTTGCGAGATAGAAGTTGGGACTTGATGTTGACAAGCTCCTAGATTTGTGCACTTATCTTGTCGAATGTGATCCAAGCATTTTTAAGGATGATCGGACAAGTGTCGTCTCTCTTGGCCTTCATGAGAACTTAGTACAATTTCCTTACTTTTCCCGCAAATAAGTAGGCAATTTTGATTTTTCGAGTACGATGCACCTGTTGGTTCAAAGATGAATTACCAATTCTACTGACTATAATATTATCGACTGAGATCGAGGGATTTAATCCAATAATTAAGTTTTTAAATGCAATAAACGAGTCATTGTATTCAGGTGGAAAACCAAACGATTTAGGCACATTAAAATGATTAAATTTCTTTTTTTTAGAATTCTATTTTCGAGTTTAAACATGCAGTTATCTAAAACAGTATCGTTAACGCTAGGAGAGTTGACAATACTTTTAAACTTATTAAGCGTACCTTCATCAACTGTAATTCTGGTTTTCAGTTCAGCAATATTGGATTCTGTGGTTTCTATGCAAGATGTGTTGCTATTTATCTTAATATAGTACTCATCCATTTTAGAAGACTAAGCTGTAATTGACTTGTTAAGAAGTTTAACTGACCCAGTATCAATTCTTTCCACATCATTAACTGTAGATGGAGTATTATTGTCCGAGGAAGAGGCAGGACGTAACTTCGATTTACAGCAATTAATTACTGATCCATTTTCTAGAAAACCACAGCTCATGACACATCCAGGGTGAAATGGAGTGTTACATCTAGGGCAAAACAAACATCCCGAACAACAGAAGACTTACAACCGTAGCAAGTCATAGGATTGGGCTGAAGTTTATCCAATGGTGGAGCCATGATGCTTGAATTGAGCACTTTGTAATAGCACGGAATCACGAGTCACCACACTTATCAATATTCTAAATAACACTGCTAATAATTTTGAGTCAATAAAATTTGTAGAAAAGTGAAAAGTTGCACCACACAAAAAAGAAATCAAGGGTCCTATCACTTAATTTTGAAAACGAAACTGAAAACGAAAACGAAAACGCAAGTTCGATTTTGAAATTTTTTAGTGAAATGTCAGTTTGCCTTTGTGATTATTATGATCATTGTTTGTATTATGAAATCGTCACTGTTTTGGGGTTAATAGAATTTTAAAAGTTTAAAAAATTAACCACTTCGGCGTTATGACGCCAAAATTGGCGTCATGCGGGAAGTGGCCCGGAGCGGTAAAAACGATTCAAAATATTGTCATGACTATTTCTTCATTATTAATGTCTGTTGTGATTTTTTATGTATGTAAACATAGTATTCTTATATTTTAGGATTCGGTGATCACGAATATAATACTAAAAATTTAATTTTTTGAGGTTTTCATTGTTTTTTAGCAAGTTAAATATTGACGATTTTTAATAATTTTCGCGAATGGCGTCATACGTTTATTCAGTTATTATCTTTCATTTTTGGTTTATTTTCTTTAAAAAATGTTGTAACAAATATATCGTCTCAGGAGGACCCAGTGGGGGTCATTTGTATATGGGCGGGGGGCTACTTGCACCCACGTAAAAATTAAAATCAAAAAATTAAAAACTTATTTTTGACAAGAAATATGTCGTCTCTGGATGACCCACCGGGGGTCATTTTTATGTGGGTAGGGGGACTTGAACCCACGTGAAAATTAAAATAAAAAATTAAAAAATTATTTTTGTCTACAATTATCCCGTTTTAGGAAGATCCGTCGGGGGTCATTTTAATGTAGGGGGTAACTTGCACCCACGTTAAAATTAAAATCGAAAAATTAAAAACCTATTTTGTCAGCAAATGTAGCGTCCAGCATTACCCTACCCCCACATAGAAATGCTCCCGCTGCCCCTTCCCCCGATTGATAAAAATAAGTTTTCAATTTTTTGATTTTAATTTTCACGTGGGTGCAAGTCACCCCCGCATAAAAATGACCCCCAGCGGATCATCCTAAAGCGGGATATTTATTGACAAAAATAAGTTTTAAATTTTTTGATTTGAATCTCCACATGGGTGCAAGTAGCCCCTCCACATACAAATGACCCCCGCTGGGTCATCCTGAGACAACATGTTTGTTGCCAAAAATAAGTTTTTTAAAAAAAATAAACTGAAAATCAAGGACAATAACTGAATAAACATATGACGCTATTCGCGAAAATTATTGAAAATCGTCTATATTCAACTTGCTAAAAAACAATAAAGACCTTAAAAAATTGAATTTTTAGTATTTTATTCCTAATCACCGAATCTTACTGAAGAATACTATGGTTAAAAACATAAAAAGTCACAACAGACATTAATAATCGAGAAATAGTCATGACGCCATTTTGCTAATTTTTTACAGCTCTGGGACACTTCACGCATGACGCCAATTTTGGCGTCATACCGCCGAAGTGGTTAATTTTATTATCTTTTAAAAATTTTTTTAACCCCAAAATAGTGACGATTTCAAATTATAAACAATGATCATAATGAGCACAAAGGCAAACTGACATTTCACAAAAAATTTAAAAATCGAACTTGAGTTTTCGTTTTCGGTTTCGTTTTCAAAATTACGTGACAAGGGCCTAAGTATCACTATTAAATTAGAAGACTTCACTAGTCAGAAAATTAAAACGAAAAGGAGCTACCCACAACACATCTGATCAGTTGCTGACATATAATTGGAAATGTTTTTTTGGAACTCTTGTTCTCCTTTATTATATAGTTAAATTAAATTTATAATTCTCCCATAGTAAATTTTTTATACATACAAACAATTACAAAATCCTTACGGGATGAAATAATTGAAACACTAAGGCTAGCACATATATCACTATTCAATACATTTACTTAAGGTATTTCTCCGATGGGTAGTCCCTGACAAAAGTTACTATTTCAGTTAATCCTTTAACGCCCAAGAGGACACAAATTTTACAAAACCTTTAATACTATTTCTTAGCAATGAAAAAAAATTCAAAAAAATATGAAACGAACCATTTCCTACGTAAAATTTATCACTCTTTCAGATTCTGTTAACAAAATTTTGTGTCAACATATATATAAATAATTATAACTATTAATTGCAAAAAAACACAATTTTTTTCTCAATAAAGATTTTTCAATAAATTTTTTCATGCAGAAGAAGAAAAGAGATTGGGTTAATGCCGAAAAATATCGTGTCTAAGTTCTCAGCTGTAAACATTCGCAAAAACATATACAAAAATCCAAGATGGCGGCTCCAATATGGCGACTGAACTGACTTTTTTTGTGCAAAATATTAGCTTAGTGTACGAAACCTTCAAAAATTGTCCGAGTTTGATGAAACTTGGTGCCCTCAGGTTTTTGGGGTCCCTGAATACGAATCTAAAATCATTGTTCAAAAATTCAAAATAGCGGATCCAATATGGCGGAAAAAATTTAAAAACTTCAATTTAATTTTATGAAATTTGGCGTATGAGGGTTTTTAGGGCCTCTGATTACAAATCTGAAGTCATTTTTCAAAAATTCAAAATGGCGGATCCAATATGGCGGAGAAAATTAAAAAATTTTAATTTAATTTCATAAAACTTGGTGTACGGGGGTTTTTGGGGTGCCTGATTACGAATCTGAAGTCATTTTTTAAAATTTTTAAATGACGGATACAATATGGATGTCATCCAAATGACACAAAATCTTTTTTCTTCAGTTACACCAAAAAAATTACAGCAATTTTATTTATACTTTGATAACTATTTTACTAGTCCCGATTTATTAGTACATTTAGAAAAAATTGGTTTGAAGGCAACGGAAACAGTCAGACAAAATAGAATTCAAGTGAACAACAATGTAGATGCAAAGGCTTCTCGTGATAAGAGCTGTGAAACGACAATTCCGTATTATTGACGGCTAACGGACGAAATACATTTCTTTATATAAAGTATTAAGATTTGTAATCAGAGACCCGAAAAACCCCCATACACCAAGTTTCACGAAATCAAATTAAAAATTTTTAATTTCGTCCGCCATATTGGATCCGCCATTTTGAATTTTTAAAAAATGACTTCAGATTCGTAATCAGAGACCCCAAAAACCCACGTACACCAAGTTTTATAAAATTAAATTAAAATTTTTCATTTTGTCCGCTATATTGGATCCGCTATGTTGAATTTTTGAAAAATGACTTCAGATTCGTAATCAGAGGCCTTAAAAACCCCCATACACCAAATTTCATAAAATTAAATTGAAGTTTTTAAATTTTGTCCGCCATATTGGGTTCGCCATTTTGAATTTTTGAAAAATGATTTCGGATTCGTATTCAGGGATCCCAAAAACCTAAGGACACCAAGTTTCATCAAACTCGGACAATTTTTTAAGGTTTCGTACACTAAGCTAATATTTTGCACAAAAAAAGTCAGTTCAGTCGCCATATTGGAGCCGCCATCTAGGATTTTTGATAAGTTTTTGCTAATATTTACAGCTGAGAACTTAAGGACATGATATTTTGAGGCGTTAACCCAATCTCTTTTCTTCTTCTGCATGAAATAGTTTATTGGAAAATCTTTATTGAGCAAAAAATTGTGTTTTTTGCAATTAATTGTTTATATCTTTTTATATAAATGTTGTAACAAAATTTTGTTAACAGAATCTGAAAGAGTGATAAATTCTAGGTAGGAAATGGTTCGTTTCAGAATTTTTTTTCATTGCTAAGAAATAGGATTAAAAGTTTTGTAAAATTTGTGTCCTCTTAGGCGTTAAAGGATTAACTGAAAGACTAACTTTTGACAGGGACTGCCCATCGGAGAAATACCTTAAAATAAACCTTTTTAGATCCTTATTTTAAATACTTTCTATTTAAATAAATCTTTTTATTTAAAAATGATTTATTATCTCTTTATTGGAATTTAATACACATAATTTTCTACAGAGTTAAGGTCACGTTTTAATAACATATTTTTCAACCAAATTGCAGATTGCTTTAGCGTTCTTTTTCTTTCGGGGTCGTTAAAGTCAACATGTACAATTCCAAAACGTTCGCTAAAATTAAAAAAAGACATTATTAACAAATGCTTTTTTAACATGAACAGGCTAAAATTTGTGTGCACATATTTTTTGAAGAATGTAACATAAGGAATTTTTAATTACAAAATAAGACCGTATTTTGAAAGGAATATTTATTTTTAAAAATCTTACCTGTATCCTCTATCCCACTCAAAATTATCAAGAAGACTCCAAATGGTGTAAGATTTGACGTTACAACCATCTTGAATTGCTCTTAATAATGCCTTCAAATATGATTTTATATTATTCAGACGTGAGATATCATCTGTAATAGCTGAATTAGAAAATCCATTTTCCGTTACGTGAACTGGTGGATTTCCATACTCTTCTTTTATCTTGTTTAATATCGATCTAAAACCTTCTGGTACTATCTACAAAATGAAAAAAAAATATTTATAAAATTTTAAATACTTTTGCTTATATAGCACCGTTTCTTACAGGAACTTAGGAGAAACTTAACCATATTAAGATCGGAGCTCAATACTGTTAACATTCTGTTAACTTCCCAGAAAAAAAAAAATTAAAAAATTTATTTTTTCAAGATAAGTGCATATTATGACATGCATATCTGACCCTATAAGGAAGGTAATTTAATGCTACTGCTCCATCTGACAGAGAAGCAGGGTGGCCAACTTAGTAAGTGTAGCGTTTTTCAAAATTGAGTTGTGACTTTTTTCGGTCTTAGCGACAGGTCTAAAACTCGCTATTAAAAAGAATTCGTGCAAGAATAAGGCAAACTTATGCAACTGCTCTGTTGTAGAATGGTACAAAAAAAAATGTATATGAAAAATGTATAAGCACCTTTAGTCTAACTTCTTAAAAATAAAAATTATTGACTTTATATACTTTAATGACAAACATACTTAAAACTGAATGTTTTATGTTCACAAAAATAAAGCTTCTATTGTGTGAAAAAATAAATTTATTTTCTTAAAAAGAACTTTTAAAAATATTTTGGATTTTTAAGAAATGATTCTATCTATTTTTGAACAACTGACTTCTGGAAAAAATTGTTAAGAAAAAAATGTACCTTTTTGTGCGTAGAATTAGGAAAAAAATATTTTAACATAAAAAATTTTTTTTATCGATATGTATTAATATGTACACTACCGTCGGCGATAGTCGGTACGATTGGTGCGCGGACAGAGAAAAAAGTCTGCTGACTTTAGAAGATGATAATTTGAATTAGAAAAAAGATAGAGACTTGAAGCTCAGATTGTTTGAAAGCCTGAAGAATTCTGCGTTTAATAATATATATTTCAAATTTTTTGAATCTACTGGAGAGATTTAATCACTTGATACGTTTTTGAGAATATTTTAAAAATTTTTTGATTTTTGATTCATTTGTTTGAGGCCCTGCATTTTCTAGAAAAATTTAAAGAAAAAATTAAAACTTACATGGAATTAAAGATTGTAGTCTCAGCTTTAAAAAAATGCTTTGACATTTAAAAAATATTACGTAGTTCTCGAGAAATTAAAAAAAATGTCCGAGCATATTTTTCTGAGTGTCAGTCGTCGATGCGGCATCACAGTGGGACGAAACGCTAATTTTTCGTTCAAAAAAGTCTAGAGCCCACAAATCTTGACCGATTTTAGAATTTTTTTTTTTAAATTAAAGAGTATAAAATACTTAAGAGGACCTTGTCCGTGATTTTTGTTGAAAAATTTTTTTTATTGTTTATATTCTTCTGCAATTGACTGACTGTTATTAATCGTTACTAATTGTTTTTTGAACGAAAAATTAGCGTTTCGTCCCACTGTGATGCCGCATCGACGACTGACACTCAGAAAAATATGCTCGGACATTTTTTTTAATTTCTCGAGAACTACGTAATATTTTTTAAATATCAAAGCATTTTTTTAAAGCTGAGACTACAGTCTTTAATTCCATGTAAATTTTAATTTTTTCTTTAAATTTTTCTAGAAAATGCAGGGCCTCAAACAAATGAATCAAAAACCGAAAATTTTTTAAAATATTCTGAAAAACGTATGAAGTGATTAAATCTCTCCAGTAGATTCAAAAAATTTGAAATATATATTATTAAACGCAGAATTCTTCAGGCTTTCAAACAATCTAAGCTTCAAGTCTCTATCTTTTTTCTAATTCAAATTATCATCTTCTAAAGTCAGCAGACTTTTTTCTCTGTCCGCGCACCAATCGTATTTGACTGAAAAGAGATTTGTCAAATGTGACAAATCTTAAGTGTATGTTATATTCGCACGTAGTTTTTGTGCGAGTACAAAATTAAACGGACACCTGTACTCTTTACTACAAAGAAATTAATTTTTGGACACGTTAAAATTAACACAAGAGTTTTTTTAAACATTTTTAAAAGTGGCACAAATCGAAGTGAGGATATAGTTAAAATAATTTAAATAAACTAAATATTTTCATGTTTAATCATATAATTAAAAGTTAAATTTAATTTTTTTTATATTAGCGGTGGTTTTAGTTCATTTCTTACCATTTTTAGCAGATTTTTATAATCCCACACAGCACAATTCCTTGCCTGAAGTTTGAGCGAAGTTGGCACTGCAAACTTCGCAAGTTTGCATTTGACATTTATGAAAACTTGACCTAACCAACAAAATGTCCGCTTGTGCAGAAAGTTTGACGTTTAAAACTTGCTGGAAACTTTCACTGCAAATTTCAGCTTGAGGCCTTGCGAAGTTAATTTCTATGATAGCTAGGGCTGCGCAATAGATTTTTTTAAACCTCCCATAGGGGTCACAATGATGTGTTATAAATTCATTCAATCCACACAAAAAAATTTTTTACCTTTAAATCGAACTTTTCTATAACCTTTCCTGAAACTTGCGAGGAAAGTTTTCAATTACCAACCAGGTTATACTTGCCGCAAGTTGTCCCGTCAAGCTTTCTGCACAAGCGGACATTTTCTTGGTTAGGTCAACTTTTCATAAATGTCAAATGCAAACTTGCGAAGTTTGCAGTGCCAACTTCGCTCAAACTTCAGGCAAGGAATTGTGCTGTGTGGGATGGTGCCCACAACCGAACAAAAAATTTTTTTTTTGTGAAAAATTATCATTTTGTTAAATTTTTAATAAACCTTTTCTATTCGACAGAATTAATTTAGTTTCTTCGCCAGTAGTTAGCTAAGATCTCTAGCTTTCCATACATATGTTTATGTCCGCATCACATTTATTGGGCACAAGTTATAAGTCAAAAACAAAAGGGTGGCCACAACCGAACCTGTTCCCCTACAAAAGAAAAAAATGTATAAACTTTTTTTTTTATGTTTAAATATTTTTTTCTTATTCTACACACAAAAAGGCACATTTTCTTCTTTACAATTTTTTCCGATAGTCAGTTGTTCAAAAGTTACCAACAATTGAAGAAAGGCTATTTTTAATGATCATATCTTCCTTAAAAATTATCGTAGAGCAATTTTTAAAAAAGCTTTTTAAAGGTGATAAAAAATGATTTCAAATGTCATTTATAGAATTGAAATGTGATGATTTCTTAGAAAATTGTATAAATTTAAAAATTTTTCAAAAAAAGGGAAAATTTTTTTTTATTTTAAGCAATTAAACAATAAAAAAAAATTTTATGTATCGTTTTAAGTCAAATATTTAATATTTAAAATAAATATTTTATGAAGGTTTTATCTTTATTATTAATGAAGATACAAAACTTTGTAATGCCCTTGCATGCCGTAGGGTGGGCAAATCCTTTTCCTTCTTTTTTAATTTGAATATTAATTAAATTTGAAATGTTTGATTCATTTTTATAATTATTATTAGAGATATTATTGGCAAAGCAACATAAGCAAATTGACTCATAAAAAATACTATTTTCTCACTCTAAGATTTTTAGACAAAAAGGGAATAAATTGAATAAAATATTTAATATAACAGGTAATGGAGGTAACGAAAACTAGACCTTTTATTACGATCAATGGCATAAAAGAATAAATCCTTTCTAAAGTTCGGAACGAAATGCACTTGAGTTAGTTTGGCACGTTTTTGTAAATTCCTATTTTTATAGTTTTTATAAAGCATACTTAAGAATGGAACACATCTGGCTGTCATAAAACTCTTCAGACCGTTTTTTTACCTGCCTTATAAAAAAGGGGTTCCTTGTTTTCGCCGCCTCCAATTTGGGCAAATGATTTAAGGGACGTTTCTCTCTCTTTCAAACTGAAAGATTTTGCAATGCGTAGGTGAGGGCCCAGGACGAGGCTCCACCGATAAGTAGCAAAGGTTCTGATGTGACTTTGGCGAGTTGTACGATGCACGAGAACTTAAGTCCAGTAAAGGGTCCAAGTGTCACATAAAATTTTATGTCACACCAAAATAAACTAAGAATCAGACCTTTGGGAGAGATGATTATCAAAGGAAGGGGGCTAAGGGAGCATTTATGTTGGACAGATCGCCCCCGCATTTAAGTGACCTCAGTAAGTCATCCTAAGACGAGATATTTGTTGACAAAAATAGGTTTTCAGTTTTTGATAATCAATTCTATGCGGGGGCAAGTTACCCCCGCATAGAAATAAACCCGGTGGGTCGTCCCGAGGCGGGATATTTGTTGGTGAAAATAAGTTTTCAATTTTTTGATTTTAATTTTTACGGGGGGGGGGCAAGTTACTCCTATGTTTAGAAATAAACCCATTGGATCATCTTAAGGCGGGATATTTGATGGCAAAAATAAGTTTTCAATTTTTTGATTTTAATTTTTACGGGGTGACAAGTCACCTCCTCATAGAAATCACTCGCTCTGGGTCATCCTGAAAGGGGATATTTAAAAAAAACAAATTTTTTATTTCTACGCGGGGCAAGGACTCTTTTTGGAGGCATATTCCCCCGGGGGTACATACCCCATAAAAATTTTACCCTCACGGAGGATTATCTAATGCACATAAGCATCAAATATTTTTATTTAGCCTACAGGTCTTGCAATTTTTGAACAATATAATATGTTCGTTTTTCAACCAACTGTAATAAAAACCAACCCTCAAAGACCATTCCTCAATCACAATTGGGATACAACTTTCAGTTTTTCTTAAAAAAATTTAAATAAAATTCATGAAACCCAGAATTTACCCCCATAAGAATGTCAAAAATATTTGTTATTTCATTTGTTAAACCAAAAGCACCCCTTTAATTGCTCCTGTTACATTAAGCAATGCCAAAACGACCGTTTACTTTTGCTTCAACCGAAGAAGCAAGAAGAATTCTTAAGGTAGTTATCTCGGAAAAACTTTTTCTTTGAATATTTTTTTAATTGAAATATCATATAATAGAACATTCAACGAATACAATGATATTTTTTAAAAGTAGGAAGCGGTGCTACTTTTTAAGATATTTGAGAATGAAGTTGAACTTTTAAGATGGAAGAAAGTAGAAGCCATGGTTAAAAAATATAATTTTGCTAACCACGCAATGAATTTTCTTTAGGTTTAAAAATAAAAACTACTAAATTATTCTTTAAAGTATAAGGAATAAGATCCCGTTTTGAAAAATATGGCTTGCGGTACTACATCTTGAAAAATAGTATTTTGAAATACACGTTTTGACGTTTTATTCATTTTTTTAAATAAATACAAAAGAGAGAGACTATACACCTTGAAGTTGGCGCTATTCATTAAACATCACAAAATAAGTAAAAAATGGACAAAATTTGAGTTGAGAACCACTGAACCAAGAGAACTACCTTAAGAGGTCTTAAGAAGAATTTCTGGGCAAATAACAGAGCACTTTACTCATTTACCTTTAATTTCCATGATTTGCAATAGTTGCTATAAAATATTTCAAGCAGAGGTGGTAAACGATGATCAACAAACTGATGAGATGGATGTTGATACCTCGTACACTTTTGACAATGTTAAGGCTAATCCAATATCCATTTTAAAGAACAAGAGCTATAAGAAATGCTGAATTGCCTCAAAGAAAAATTCGATTGTAATGATCCCCTTCCATTGCGAATCCTGACTATTCTTTTCTTATACAGTATTAGAAAGATAGCGACAGAGTTCAAAACGAATCGACATTTGGCAGCAAAATGCGGAAAAATTTTATCTCAAACCACTGTTGATAGGGTAATTGAATTTTTACTAGTGACTTCAATAGTAGGTTGATGCCTGGGATGAAGGATACATCTGTAAAAAAAAATAGAAAGCGAACACAAGTCGATAAACGACTCCTATTATTAGGTTTAAAAGAACTGTACACTGTGTTCGAAGAATCTTACACTGATAAAATAAGCCTTTTGCCAAGTAGTATAATAGCTTGGTTAAAGGGACTCGGATCAAAACAAATAAGACACCTGGGATCACAATTAAACTTGAAAGTTAAATGTAGCCTTTTCAAAGAATTATTTGTCTTTAATCAACAAAGTGTTTGGCAGGTACTAAATCAACAACTTCTCTCAGTTACATTTAATAAAAAATTGGTTAAATTTAGTAATCTTATTTTCTCAGTGTATCCAGAATATAAGATTAGTTTTAGTGCATTTGCTAAATTAAGGCCGAAAAATTGCATTCTTGCTAGTGCTGTTACCACACATCCCGTATGTGTCTGTGTAATTCACCAGAATGTTAAATTGATGCTTGCAAAAGATATACGATTGCTGATTAAAGATTATAAAGATTGTTTAAGTACGATTCTTTGTCAACGGTCTACTCCAGATTGCTGGCTCGATAATTGTGAAAAATGCCCTAGCATTGACGAATGTTCTGAAAAATTAACTTCAGTCTTACAAGCCTTGCAGATTTCAGAAGTGCAATGTTCTTTATGGACTGGAACTGATCGATGAACTCTTTTGACGCAAACTTTAAAAACCAATGATTTTATGAAGATGCTATGCACTTAATTGAAAATTTTGAAAAGTCATTCATTTATTGCGAAAGAACAGTAAAATTTTATTCAACAAAAGAAACTGAATCTTTGTAAAGACGAAATAATTGTGATGTTTGACTTTGCAGAAAATAATTGTTATGTCTTCCAATATGCTTTCCGAGCATTCCACTTTAATAATAATCAGTGCACAGTATTTAATATTATTATTTATTATTGAAAGGAAAATGATGAATTAGTGCACAAAAGTATTGTGTTTTTGTCACCAAGTTTAAAACGTGACACCCCGAGTCGAAATTTAAGACCTGATAAGACCTGGAGTGATGAAGAACTTAAAAGGAGTAAGAAGGACTAAATAGGTTTTGAAGAATTATTTTTCCATTGTGATTTAGACCTATTTAATTCTAATAAGACCTGATTATGGCCCATTCCAGAGGTTAAAAGGATTAATCAGGACTTAAACAAATCCTAGTAAAACCTTACAAGGCCTTCTAATGAAGGACTTGTTAGGTTTAGTCTAGGTTTTCATTTCTCTGAAATTATGACGTAATAGATCACGTGTTCTTACCCAATGGGAAATTGGTTATTAATTTTTTATTATTAATTATTATAATTGATTTGAGTAAATAAAAAAAAAAACATTTTATTAATCTAATTATTTTTTTTTTATTAATAGAACTTTGTTCAGAACAACTTTGTTTTTTAATTTTATTTTTCCATTTTTTATAATTAAATTAGTTAATTGTTTAAAACATTTTTATATACACAGTAGATAGACCTAAACAATTAAAACTATCCTAGATAACGAAAAATAGCACACCCGCCGGGATCGAACGCGGGACCCTTCGGACGCAAGTCAGACGCTCTAACCCCCCGTACACGCTCGCTTTGTTAGAGATTTACAAAACCTATTATTTGAATATCATTCCAGTCAGGGGCGAACCATTAACTTTTTTTAGAAATACCTTTTGAACCGTAATAAAATTTGTCTAAATAATTTAAAAAAATCAATTTTTGGCTCTATTTATAAAAATTAGACATTGAATTGAAATATCATTGATGTTATCATAACAAATTCAAAATTCTATCACTGATAGCTAACTTAATTTTTCGTTTATTTATAGTTAAAGGTCTTTCTTAAGTTTTCAAGACTTTTTGTATTTTTATTTGTAATACTGAAAAAACTATGTAAACAAAATTCTTATGAAAAAATTTGTATCCTTAAATATACAAATAAAGATTCAAGATTATATTTCTGTTAATATTGATATCATTTTTAATTTTTGTAGAATTTTAATTTAATTTCATAATACTGCTCAAATGCCTTTTTTTAAACTAAAAAAAATCTTTATAATATATTTTCTTTTAAATTAAAAGCTATTTAACTAAATAAAACCCGAAAAATTAAACCAAATGTTTATAAAAGCAATATACATATACGGATTTTAGATTCATTTTAAATAATGCAGCATAATAACAGAAAAATTATTAAAACAATGGAAAAAATTGGAGAAAATAATTGAAATCTAATAAAAATAATTGAAAATTGTGGGAATTAATTGAAAAATGATAAAAATAATTAAAAATTGGAGAAACCAATTAAAAAATGATAGATATAATTAACAAATCATGAAATTAATTAAAAAATAAAAAATAAAATTTTAAATTGGAGAAAAAAATTAAAAAATGATAAAAATAATTAAGAATTTATGACATAATTAAAAAAATTATTAAAAAAATCAAAAGTGAAGGCAAGGAATTGAAAAATGATTTTAAAATATTTTAATTAAAGAAACCAATTGAAATTCAAAGTAAATTATAGGAAGTTTATGACATTAATTAAAAAATAATATGAAATTGGTGGAATTAATTGAAAAATGATAAAAGCGATTGAAAATTGAAGAAAATAATTAGGGAATTTAAAAATGGGGCAATTAATTAAAAAATTATTAAAATAATTGAGAATTGGAGAAAACAATTGAAAAATGATAAAAATAATTAACAAATTATGAAATTTAACAAAATTTTAAATAATGGAATAATACAAAATTGTGGCAAATATTTGAAAAATGATAAAAATAATTAAAAATCTATGAAAAGAATGAAAAGATAATGAAAACATTAAAAATTGGAGTATTTAATTGAAAAATTATGTTAAAAATTGAAAATTGAAGTAAATAATTGATATTTGTCATAAATAATTGAAAGTTTAAGAAATTAATCAAAAAATAATGAAAACAATTTAAAGTTAGACATTTAAATTAAGACATTTTTCGTGTCTTAGACACCAAAAGTATCTTAATTTGAGACATTTTTGTCCAATTTAAGACACCATGTTTTTGCAGTGTTTATTGAAGAATGATCAAAATAATTGAAAATTAGAGAAAAAATTAAATAATAAAAAAATTATTAACAAATGATGATTTTAATGAAAAAATTATGAACAAAATTAAAAAGGAAGGCAAATAATTGAGATTTGATATAAATAAGTGTAAGTTTATGCCATTAATTGAAAAATAATAAAAATAATTTGAAATTGGAATAATTAATTTAAAGAAAAGGATAAAGATAATTGAAAATTGGAAAAATAATTTGAAAATTAAAAAAATAATGAATAATTTATGGAATTATTTTTAAAATAATTTAAAAACAAGGCTATTAATTGAAATATGATAAAAATAGTTGAAAAATCAGGAAATAATTAAAATCTGACAAAAGTAGTTGAAAAATACTATTAATTATTAAGTTTTGATTACGTTTATCAAATGAAAGGAAAAATATAATTGTAATTTAAAAAAATTATTTTTCAATTTATGAAAATAATTGATAAGTGAAAAAAGAAACTGAAAATAAATGAGAATAATGTTAATAAATAAAATAAGGATTCTAATTCATTAATGAGAAAAATAATGTAAGTAATAGGAAAAACAATAATTTTAGATGAATATAATTATAATTTATGGAAAGTGAGTTTTAAAATTGGGGAAAAAATTGAAAAATAATAAAAGTAATTATTAAAAATTAAGAAAATAATTTTCTACCACACATGCACGAAAACCTCGTGTTTTCGTTCGCCTTAAGCGGGGCATGCACCTCGGGAGGCCGATTTTTTGTCAAGCACAAATGTTCTCCGAACTCGTTTCGCACTCGCTACGCTCGTGCTACACTCGTTCTTCGAACATTTGTGCTTGACAAAAAAACACGGACTTCCCTCCCTTGATGCATAATATACTATTAAAATATTTTAAAAAATTGAAAATTATTGTAAATAATTGAAATGACAATAGAAAATAATTGCAACTTCAACAAGATTATTGATTTAGTAAAATTTATTATACTTGCTTAATAGATTCTTAATCTTTTCAGTTTTGTAATATATTAAAAAATTTAGATCTTATTTCACAAAGTTTTTTTTATGTTTTTTGAAAAGGATTCATTTTTAAGAGTTTAAAATACAAAAATTTCAATACTTTATAGTGTAGAATAAAAAAACTTCAATAATAATTTTTCAACACGATATATAATAGAGCGGGGAGGGGGCGTCCTAAAAATGTGACGTAATTTTAACAGGGGTTGACGAATATGTGATAAGTTGCGACAAGGGGGAGGGTTTCGACCTCCCCCCCCACAGGGGTCGAAAAAAGGAAAAAAGCTGTGACTTAATTAATGAATGAATATGAATATTTTTCATATAATAATAAATCTTTATTGGATCTAATCAGTTCATATACATAAATTATAAAAATAGGTTTGTTTTTTGTAATGAAGACAATTTTTCTTTGGTATATATCTTTTTCGAAATATTAAATAATTTATTCTCTAAACATGAATTAGTGAAACATCGGTTAGTAGTTTAAAATAATGAAAATCTATACTCAATTTTAGTAAACATTTGACTCAGTACTCCATACATTTTATTGAAGTTTCATTAAGAGATTACAAAAAATTAGTTAAATATTTGATTAATTTAATTTAATGACCGATTATTAATGACCGATTTTCCGGTTTAAGTATTTAAATATCTCTAAAAATATTGCCAACTTAACAAGAAATACGTCTATTTAGTGACAAAGTGGGCCTTTGTCATGCAAACGTACACATTTATATAATTAAGAAAAATTATTTATTTAAAATTAGAAAACCTTGGATTAAAAACTTTTATGACTGATGTAGACAATTTTTTGAAAGGATTCAGGACAGAGTTAGGTTTAAATCGAACTAACCAGGTCTTATAAGGATTTAAAATCATTACATAGGATTCCAGCAGTACTTAAAAGGAGTAAAGGATTCATAAGAACTTATCAGGATTGAGAGGAAGCATTTGCCAGCATTTATTAGGATGAAGCAGGTCTTCTTAGTTCTTAATCGAACTAAACATGACTCTTTAGGATAAATCAGGACTAGTCAGTAGTCTTCAGGATTAATAAGGTCTAGATACTTGACTCGGGACCGCTGCTGTTTACCTGTTACAATTAACCTTATTAATCCCAGAAATTAAGAAGGTAGTAAACGATGTAAAGAAAGTGATTTTCATGACAGACGGTGCCAAACAACATTTCAAAAATAAATACCAGTTTGCAAATCTAAGTCACCATAAAGAGGATTTTGGCATATAAGCTGAATGGCATTACAATGCAATTGCTAATGGAAAAAATGCTTATGATGGCATTGGTGAAACTTTTTAAAGGGAAGCTTATGGATCAAGTCAGCTTGCAAAAACTTAAAGTGAAATGTTAACATGAGATGCACTTTTTGCTTGGGCAAAACATCATTTTCAGATAATAAACATTTTTTACTTCAGCCAGAAAGATCATAAAAAATCTTGCTTAGGATAATTTCAACGGTATGTAATAATATTGTTTTACTAAAAGGTAATTATGTTCAACAACTTACAAAGAAATATTCGCTCTCAGTTACAGGCCAGTTTGGATCAACGCTTAAATTTATGTCCAAGTCGTTGAAAAAGGGTCCAACATATCCAGGTTTGTTTTCAACAATTCTTGCTGTATAATGATTCAAAGCAAAAAAATCTGCTGCGCCTCTAGATCAAGAAAAACAAATGTATGTATTAGCATTTATATCCAACATAACTTTAAAAAATGTCAATAGTTAACTAAAAAAGAATACAAGAATTAAAAAAGGTGTAAATAAACTAAGCCAAAATTATTCCTGAACACTTTGCTTCGACAGAAACAAAATATTTGCTTCCTTATACAGAATTGCAGAGATGAAACAAATTTTAGTTTCACATAAAAAGAAAATTCGCCATTAAGTTTGCTTATTTCTAAAAAAATATATACTTCATGTAGAGTAGTCAATTTGTTTTTCTTTCTATAATATTTTGCTATAGAACCATCAATAACAACTAACAATTGTACAAGCTGCATAAAAAAAATTAAACTAGAAGTTAATTAAAATGTCAGAATCTCTACTATTTCTATAAATTTAATATAAATAAGCAGGGGCGTAGCCAGGAGGAGGATTGGGGTTTCTACCTCCCCCAACAAAATCGAAAAATTTAATTGAAAAAGAGGGCTTTAGACGCAAAGTTTTATTCAAACCCCCCCTAAAATGTAAAAAATTTTCAACTCCCCCCCCCCGAAATTTTTTCTGGCTATGCCCCTGTTCTTCACAAATGTAAATAATATTAAGTTTAAATTATGTTTATTTTTCTTTAAATGCAAGTGACAGATCTGTAACTTATCACTTTCTAGGAATATTATTATTGTCTTACAAGGGATGGTATGCAATATTGGATAATGAAGAATACATTTTTTATGATGAAGCCTCGAACATAAAAAATTAGTAAAAAAGAATAGTAACAAATAACACTTTTCAGATGTAGTCAATTTCAGTCTTAATAAAATCAGTAAAATACAATTACTACAGTTGCAGAAATAACAATTTGGATTTTTTATTGAATCTACTTTAAGATAAACATCTTCAAATAGTGAATTTGATATTTTTGAAATATGAAGGAAACAAATGATGGTTTTTAATGGCATTATTTTAATAATAATGCATTAATTCACTTATATAGAAGTAAAAACAGGAAAGAAATACCAAAAAATATGTCAAGAGTTTATGAATAATATTGTAAAACAAATATTACTAAAAGAATAGTTATAATCATAGGACTTAGAACATTTCATTATCAACTAAAAATATTTCCTACTTATTCCATGAAAAATACAGGTTGTCCTAACGGCGAATTTTTAGAGTAAAAATTCAATGTCATAAACATCGAGGAAGTTATTTTCCAAACGCAGTTTGAAGTACTCCAGAACACAATAAAATATGATTTAAAAAGTATACAGGAACTTTAAATAAAACGAAAAAATTGCTTATAAAATATTTTTAAGAAGCCCTGAATTTTTCATTTTCAAATTAATTTTAAAAATATTATAAACTTAATTTCCGGCGATCAAAAGGGCACAGGTTCCCTTGCGCAATCGTAGACCCTTCTACGAGTTGCCAACAAAAAACACACACAATCTTTTTTGAACGCCGGTGGTTCTTCAATGTTTTTTATTTTTCAATTGAATTTTTACCAATAAATATCCAGTGTTTTTTGTTCATAACATCCTTCGGACATAAACAAGTGTTAAAAAAATTGTTTAATCATTAATTGTTAATAACAACAGTACTGTAAGTTAACAATAACTGAAAATTAGTGTTTTTTTTTCCGAAAGAAAGCAGTTTCTACTAATTCATTGCAAACTTTGAGACGCCAATTTTTTTTTTAACTAAGAAAAGGTCGCTCATAACGAATCTGAAGTCAATTTTTAAAAATTCAAAATGGCGGATCCAATATGGCGGACACAATTTTAAAAAATTGTTCGATTCTCATAAAACTTGGTATCTAAGGATCTTTGGGGGCGCTAATTACTAATCTGAAGTTAATTTTCAAAATTTCAAAATGGCGGATCCAATATGGAGGACAAATTTTTAAAAAATTGTTTGATTTTCATAAAACTTGTTATCTAAGGGTTTTTTGGGGCGCTAATTACG
Organism: Ganaspis brasiliensis; assembly: GCA_037103525.1. Classification (NCBI taxonomy): domain Eukaryota; kingdom Metazoa; phylum Arthropoda; class Insecta; order Hymenoptera; family Figitidae; genus Ganaspis; species Ganaspis brasiliensis. Next base: position 54,252 of record JAZKLR010000852.1, on the reverse strand, counting down.
AATCTGAAGTCATATTTCAAAAATTCAAAATTGCGGATCCAATATGGCGGACCCATGTGCTTATTGCAGTCTCAAACCATAACAGAGCAAGGTACATTGCTTAGTGAACCGTCCTTTTGCTTTCAATTCACCGATCTTGGTTCAGAAGGATCAATGAAGTTGGACATGAATGAGGCCGCTCGATTATCCTTCCATTTTGCCAACGAAGGCCTATGTAAGAAGTTTGATATTCCATCTCACCTCGAACCATTTTTTTTCTGACATCTGAGCTGATCATCATCGTCTGAAACTGATTCACCATTAGAATCGCATAAGCAGTCAACAGACTCACAATCACTTGGAATTTCTAAAATATCTAATTCTTCCATTGTTGATATCATAAATAAAAATTAAACTTCACGAAATAAAATGAAACTTAAATGTAGTTAGCTAGTATCAGTGGAAAAATGAAATACAAAAATTAAAACCATCAAAAGTTGGTGTACTGATCTTCAGTTCTCTTGGCAGTTGCTAACAAAAGAATGTACACTGTTATTCATAAATGTCTTGCTCTCAAGATACAATTTTATTTTTATGTTTGGGCTACAGTCGTTAGTGCTGTAAACGTAGCTAAATAGTAAAAAAAACATATATATTGCTATTTCTCAACAGTTCTTTATCTTTATATTAATTTCTAGAAAATGCAATAGTAGAATATAGAAATGTTTAACATTTAAAAAATTTAAACTCCTATTTTCTGATGTTGCAGCAATATTGTATATGTTTTGCAGCAATACATTTATGGCGTTTCAATTGAAAAAGAAATTTTGATTTACCAGAAATTTTCTGAATTTACAAGAATATGCAAGATAAAAATACTGCAACATTATTGCATCATTGCTGTATATGCATTGCACTTTTATTGCACCAATTATGTGACATTATTGTACTATTGCTGCAAAATTATTGTACCATTGATGAACAGTATTGTATTGTATTGCTGCAAATTGCAGCGTTGCATTAATGATACAATAATGTTGCAACATGTTTTTCTCGTAATATTCACAGAATATTTCTGAGATATCTTAGATATATAGCATCAATGGTACAATAATTTTTTACAGTAATAGTATAATAGTGTAACATAATTTCTGCATAAAAGTATAATACAAATGTAGCAATGGTGCAATAATGTTGCAGCATATTTTTCTTGTAATATTCAAAGAATATTTCTGGGATATCGAAATTTCATTTTCAATTGAAACGTCATGCATGTATGATTGCAACATCATTGCTGCAAAACAGACATAATATTGCTGCAACATCAGAAAATAGGAGTTTAAATTTTTTAAATGTTAAACATTTCTATATTCTACTGTTGCATTTTCTAGAAATTAATATAAAGATAAAGAACTGTTGAGAAATAGCAATATATATGTTTTTTTACTATTTAGCTACGTTAACAGCACTAACGACTGTAGCACAAACATAAAAATAAAATTGTATCTTGAGAGCAAGACATTTATGAATAACAGTGTACATTCTTTTGTTAGCAACTGCCAAGAGAACTGAAGATCAGTACACCAACTTTTGATGGTTTTAATTTTTGTATTTAATTTTTCCACTGATACTAGCTAACTACATTTAAGTTTCATTTTATTTCGTGAAGTTTAATTTTTATTTATGATATCAACAATGGAAGAATTAGATATTTTAGAAATTCCAAGTGATTGTGAGTCTGTTGACTGCTTATGCGATTCTAATGGTGAATCAGTTTCAGACGATGATGATCAGCTCAGATGTCAGAAAAAAAATGGTTCGAGGTGAGATGGAATATCAAACTTCTTACATAGGCCTTTGTTGGCAAAATGGAAGGATAATCGAGCGGCCTCATTCATGTCCAACTTCATTTATCCTTCTGAACCAAGATCGGTGAATTGAAAGCAAAAGGACGGTTCACTAAGCAATGTACCTTGCTCTGTTATGGGTTAAGACTGCAATAAGCACATGGGTCCGCCATATTGGATCCGCAATTTTGAATTTTTGAAATTTGACTTCAGATTCGTAATTAGCGCCCCAAAAAACCCCTAGATATCAAGTTATATAAGAATCAAACAATTTTTTAAAATTTTGTCCGCCATATTAGATCCGCCATTTTAAAATTTTGAAAATTGACTTCAGATTAGTAATTAGCGCCCCCAAAGATCCTTAGATACCAAGTTTTATGAGAATCGAACAATTTTTTAAAATTGTGTCCTCCATATTGGATCCGCCATTTTGAATTTTTGAAAATTGACTTCAGATTCGTAATTAGCGCCCCCAAAAACCCCTAGATACCGAGTTTTATGAGAATCAAACAATTTTTTAAAAATGCGTCTGCCATTTTAGATCCGCCATTTTGAAATTTTAAAAATTGACTTCAGATTAGTAATTAGCGCCCCCAAAAACCCCTAGATACCAAGTTTTATGAGAATCAAACAATTTTTTAAAAATGCGTCCGCCTTATTGGATCCGCCATTTTGAATTTTTGAAAATTGACTTCAGATTCGTAATCAGCCACCCCAAAAACTGCGGAAAGTGTCAAGACCCGTAAAGTAAGTTAGAACAAAAAATATATGACTGAAAGGGTTAACCAATATTATAATGATTTTAAATAAATTTTTTGTTAAAAGTTCAACAAAGTTTTAATTAAAAAAAAATGTGCTTCATATTTTTTAATATTTTTTTAATTTTAAGGTTAAAACATATTTAATCTGTCTTAAAAACCTTAGTAAAAAAATAGATTAGAAAAAAATATATCAAAAAATATAAAATTTAAAATTTCGCATTTTTCAAAAAATATCATGACTCTCGTTATTAATATTTTTTAATCTAATAAGGCTAAGATTTGAACTAAGGTTAATACCTAAAAATCTGCAAAATTTGATTTTAATCGGTTAAGCTGTTTCTGAGTGATGGTGATACAAAATATTGCAGATATACAGATAGACAGACAGACAAATTTTTTTTTCATTTTTGGAATCCTTGTTGTTAAAAATGACAACATATGATACAATTTTGGAATGTAAAGCAATGTATAGACAAAAGTCTCATTTTATGAACGTAGACATTTAAATTTAAGTTTAAATAATTTGAGTTTAATGTCAAAAAAAAAAAAAAAATTAATTAAAAAAATGTCATTAAAAAATTTTAAAAAATTGTTTATAATTTTAAATCTGTCAGTTATTTCTTCTAATTCTACTTTTTCAACCATGCCCATAATGATTTTAAATAAATTTAAGTTAAAACAAAATTTTAATTAAAATAAAATTATGTTAAAAAATTTGTTTTTTTAATTTTTTTTACAATTAAAAATTTTGCAGCTATTTTTTTTTAATCTAAGGTTAAAATATATACCTACACGGAAAGACTTTCGATTTTAATACTTAATATTATAGTATTTATTTTTACAAATTTTCGATAGGAAACTAGGATATATCGTTATATTTTCAGAATTTACTATTTCTATTTAATATTTACTATTTTCGATAGGAAATGTTAAAAGAAACTTGAATCGACATTTTGTTGGGAAAATTGCTATTGAGTTTTGGAATTAGTAAAATCGAGATTAATAAGTAATTCCTATAAAAAGTCAAATAAACTGATCTTCATGATTATTATATTATTATAGGTTACCTGTGGTAATTGACATTCCATATATTTTTAACACTTTTATATACATATAAACACAATCACCGTCACAAACGAAATCCTAACATAACCTAAACACTAACGATAATACGCACGCACATATATATGCTTAACGAATCGCACAATACATATAATGTTTGAAGGGAAAAGTTTTCTTATATACTAATCGACATAATACATTACCACTTTTGAGAAAAATCCACAAAAATCACAAGTTTCCATCTGTGAACAATAGTTGAAGTTTGACATCCGCCAAATTCAAACTTCACTTAAAAGTTTTTACATGATATAACCGGTTTATATTGAATAAAACTATCACGTAGAAAGTATTTATTGTGTTATTTTTCACCCACTTTACGACAACGTTAATGATTTAATCGTTTCTTTTAAGAGAGAAATTATATAATCCGAATAAGCAAATCAACAGTGACAAGACGCGCACAACGGTTAAACTGTCATGGCCGCCAATTTTTCAATAGTTAATGGAATTTCAACAAAGCATTATTTTGAAATATAATCTTTTTAATAGTAAGATGTTCAAGATGAACTTATTTTATTGTTGCTTCCTATTGAATATAGTAATATTTTTAACCTATTTTTGTAAATATTTTTATAAAAATTATTATTTAATAAAAATTAAATAATTTTAATTATTTTTTTTAGATTATACTTTTCCCTAGTTTCATTTTCCTTTTAAAAAAAGCAATCTTTCCAGTTTTAAATAGTAAATTTTAATTTTAAAATATATAAATATTAACTGTTAAAAAAGTATATTCTTCTAGTCCTGTAGTATAAAATACCATTTTACAGTTATATCCTGATTTACAATCGAAATTTTGTAAAAATACATATTATAATATTAACTATTAAAACCAAAAGTTCTTCCGTGTATTTAATCTGTCTCAAAATCCAAAATAAAAATAGAAAAGAAAAAATATATCAAAAAATGGAACATTTTAAATTTTGTATTTAATAAAAAATGGCACATCTCCCGTTTATATTAATATTTTTTAATCTAATAAGGCCAAGATTTTAAGTTAGGCAAATACCCAACAATCTGCAAAGTTTGACTTTGCTCGGTCAAGCTGTTTCTAAGTGAAAGTAGAACAAAATATAGAGGACATACAGACAGACAGACAGGCAGACAAAATTTTTTTTATTTGCAATTTTGGAATCCTTGTTGTTCAAAATGACAATATATGACAAAAAAATTGAATTCGGAAAAATTCGGAAACCCTTGGAATGATCTGATCTGGAAGGCCTAGTCTGGACCAGCTTTGGCCCTGATCAGGTAGGCCAGAAATAATTTTCTTTTAAGAAAATCTTTTTTAAAAGTGTTTAAAAAATACTAATTTAACTTTTTTAAGATAAATATAGTTTTCCCAGAAATACAACAAGATAAAACAAAATGATTCAGTTTTTAGGATTATCATAATTTAAATATTTTATCTACGAGGACTGGACATATAGTAAAAACAATCTTTTTGAAATATGTATGTAGAAAAAATAAATTTGCATATAAAGTTATTTAAAAAGAAATGTCGAATTTTTCGTAGGATGAAGTAATCTAAATAAAAATTTTAATTAAGTCTTCAAAAGTTTTTAATGATTTTAACTCAAAAGTTATAATGGGTCATCTGAATTAGAATGATTTATGTTAATCGGTGTTCGATCTTGTATAGATTATTTAATTAGAAATTGCCGCTATCGAATCACGTGTTTTTCGTCTCTTCATTTCACTTTGCAACGCATCATCTCTGATGCAACATTTTGGTCCTTCGAAGCCGGATTTGGCATAATAATGGGAAGTGAGTGAAGTGAGCAGTTGGATTGAAGAAAATCTAGCTTTCGTGCAAAGCAAAGGGGCCTCATCGCCATGACACTATAGCCGAGCACATGTTTCGAGACGGCTGGAAATTTATCAAATTGGTCTTACATTTTAAACTTACGCAGTTGGAACGTTTCTACTTCTGATTGGAAAAAATTCAGGAATAATTTATCAAAAACTGTGGTGTTACAACGACTTATAATTCTGAAATTATAAAAATAACTAAACAACGGTTGAATCAACGAATATTGGCCTTTCATCAAAGGCGAGACATTTTATCTTAAACCTACGAGGAGCAGATTATAGTCATCATCGACACGGAAATCAATGATATCAGTGCAGTGACTCATAGAATCATTGATCAAGGATATCAGTGCAGTTTCTTCAGGCAGACATCGGATAAAGATTTGAATAGTAAAGCGGTGACGTCAGGCTGAGATTTCAACTTTTCACCAACGTTAGTAAGCGAGCGAATAAACAAGGTATTTCTGTTCTTTGTTTCTATAACTGTCGGGTTTTTTCTTGTACAATTTGAAAATGGCGGAATTAGCAGAATTAAAAGGCAAGCGTGGAAGATTAAAAAGTAGAGCTACGAGATTTAAAACATTTATTGATGCTTACACTCCAAGCGCGGAAACAATGTACGAATTAGATTGTCGAATGGAAAAATTAGAGGAATTGTGGGTTGAATTTGATGCGGTGCAATCAGAAATAGATGCTTTATTGCCATTGCCTGAAGAATCAGAGAGAACGGTTTTTGAAAATGCTTTTTTTTCGCTTCAAGCTCTTGCGCGGAGAAAAAGATCAGAGTGTCAGAATTTGGCACGCACCGCTTTGCTTGGTTCGGCACCGTCTGAAAATGGATCTAATGATTTGGGAATTGCAAACATTTCTCAAGCGCGGTTACCGACAATAACCCTTCCTTCTTTCGATGGAAGTTACGATAAATGGCAGAGTTTTTATGACATGTTTTTGGCAATGGTAGATAAGAATACAAAATTAGACGCGGTCGCGAAGGTTCATTATCTTCAATCGGCTTTGACAGGCAAGGCAAGAGAGTACGTTAGCTCGTTTGAAATAACTAGTGAAAATTACGAAATAGTTTTAGAATTGTTGAAAAAACGGTATCATAATCCGCATTTGATTGTCAAGCATCATATTCAACAACTATTTAATTTACCTCAAGTCACTAGGGATTCTGTGAATTCATTGCGCGCCCTATCAGATGGGTTACAAAAACATACTAGAATTTTAAAACAATTAAAGGAACCCGTTGACGAGTGGGATACTATGTTGATTTATTTAGCATCTAATAAATTGGACATTATATCAAAGCGCGAATGGGAATCAAAAGTCATTGCCGAAAAATTAGTGAAAATGTCTAATTTTGTAAATTTTATAGAAACTCGTTGTCAAATGTTAGATGCTGTTGCTCCAAACGCACACAGTTCAAATTATGTAAACAAACAAGGTAACGTTCAAGGTTCGAAAAGGGAAACACATAGTCTGTCTCACTTGGCAACGGGTGAGTCTCTCTCGGGATGTGTCATCTGTAATCAGAATCATCGTATTTATGCGTGCCCCTTGTTTGGAGGACTTTCTGTGAGTGATAATCGAAATAAAATTAAAGAATTAAAATTGTGCTTTAACTGTTTAGGAATTAAACACACGGCAGGCGAATGTAAATCACCGCGATTGTGTAAACATTGTAATGGTAAGCATCACTCTTCATTGCATTTGTTTAAAAATTCAGAACAATTACAAACAGATTTATCACAACAAGGTTTACAAAATCAAATTAATAAATCAAATCAAGATTCCTTTAATCAAAATTCAGTTTCGTTTTTCACTCACAGGGATTCAAATGAAAAATTGTTGTCGACCGTAATTGTACTTATACGAAATAAATATGGCGAAATGATTAAGGTTCGTGCTTTATTAGATGGGGGTTCAATGCCTAATATTATGACAACAGAATTATGTAAAAAATTAGGGTTGAAAGAATCTCACTTAAATCACACTATCTCAGGACTTGACTTAATGCAGACGAAAATAACGACACACGTGACGGCAACAGTTGCATCAACTCAAAACTCATATAAAATGACAGATGAATTTTTTATAGCAAATAATATCTCCCACCATATTCCTACAAAGCAAATAAAAATAAATAACATATCAATTCCCTCACACGTCCAACTTGCTGATCCTGAATTTCATATTCCCCAACCTGTCGAACTCCTATTGGGAACCTCCATTTTTTGGGATTGTTTGGAACCAAAGCAAATTAAACAGCATCGGGGTCATCCAGTTTTGCAACTGACGAAGTTTGGATGGATTTTAGGTGGCCAATTGAATTCAGCTCCAGCGGCAGATCAATCCAGTGCATCATCGATGTTTTGTGGATTTGTCTCTGACTCATCGCTTAATAGTCAATTGGAAAGATTCTGGCAGATCAAAGAAGAGACTCAGATGCATCAAAAATCTGCAGAGGACCAGGATTGTGAGAAAATATTCGCTTCTACTGTTTCACGAGGATCGGATGACCGGTTTGTTGTCGATATCCTTCTAAAAAATGATCCTTGCAATTTGGGAGATTCAAGATCAAATGCTGAAAAAAGGCTAAATGTGATGGAACGACGATTCAGGAAGGATGATTTATTAAAAAAGCGCTATCAGAACTTCATCTCAGAGTACGTTGACCTTGGTCATATGACATTGATTTCGAGTGACGACACTGGACCAAGAAACTACTTGCCTCATCATGGTGTAATAAAAGAGGAAAGCACGACGACTAAGCTAAGAGTCGTTTTCGATGGCTCGAGTAAGACTAGCTCGGGAATTTCTCTCAACAATTGTCTCAGGGTTGGTCCTATAGTTCAACCAGAACTATTCGACATTGTTCTTCGATTTCGACAGCATCCTTACGTCTTGACAGGAGATATAGTCAAGATGTATCGCCAAATCTGGATAAAACCTGAACAAAGAAAACTCCAATGCATCCTGTGGCGGGACGAATCAGATCAGCAGCTAAAGACGTACCAGCTTAACACGATCACATACGGTCTAGCTTCATCTCCGTACCTGGCTACCCGTTGTCTTGCACAATTAGCTGATGATCATCTGGAGACTCATCCATTAGCAGCTCAAGTGATCAGAAGGGATTTTTACGTTGATGATTTGCTGACTGGTGGGCAGTCTGAATCTGAAGTTCGAATGATCAAGGATGATGTCACAAAAATTCTAAAGTCAGCGAAATTTAATCTACAAAAGATATATTCTAACATCAAGGATATATGCAATCACGGAGAGGAACAAGAAATAACGGAGATCAAAACCTTGGGCTTGACGTGGCAGCCTGATCAGGATGTATTAAGATTTTGAACTACTTACGACGTCTCTCACGTGAGAGTAACTAAGCGAATAATCCTGTCGATGATTTCACAAATTTTCGATCCTCTGGGATTACTAGGACCATTTACTCTAAAATCAAAACTATTGCTTCAGCATTTATGGAGATTAAAACTTGATTGGGACAGCACAATTCCATCTGACCTTCAAGAAAAATGGAAGTCACATTGTGATCAACTAAGAACGATTGGAGATGTCAATATTCCTCGGCGGGCAATTATACCTGGACCACGGGAGGTGCAGATACGTGGATTCAGTGATGCCTCGGAAAAAGCTTACGGAGCATGTATATATCTTCGCTCTGTTGATCGGGATGACATGAATCAGGTTAATTTGCTTTGCGCTAGATCACGAGTTGCACCTTTGAAATCAGTCAGCCTTCCAAGATTAGAACTTTGTGGCGCAGTATTGCTGGCTTCATTATTTATCAAAGTAAAAAATGCTCTTTCCTTCGATTGCGAATCAAACTTTTGGACAGATTCCATGATTGTCCTGGCATGGATTAGGGGAGAGCCTTCAAGGTGGCAGACTTTCGTCAGCAATCGAGTAGCCGAAATCCAGAGAATTACAGATATTAATAAATGGAATCATGTAAGCACTAAGCAGAATCCAGCAGATCTGTTATCTCGGGGAAGTCATTTATCGAAATTGGCTGATTCAGAATTATGGTGGAACGGACCTTCATGGCTGCGACAGGAGAAGGATAGTTGGCCTTGCAACGCAGTGGAAATAACTGAGATTCCTGAAATGAAAAATGTGTCTTTCAATTTTTTCGCAGTAGAAAGAGATTATTCCATACTTCAAAGATTCTCATCATGGAATAAGACCAGACGTGTCGTGGCATATTGCCTCCGGTTTAAAATAAATGGATTGAGCAAAATGCGCGGAACAATCAAAAACAACGGACATATCACCGTAGAAGAGCTGTCAAATGCAACGACTGTCTTATTAAAGCTTCATCAAGAAGAGGAGTTTCATCGAGAGGTTACCAATCTTCGCCGTGGAAAATCAATCGACGTCAGTAGCAGATTATTGCCATTAAATCCATTTTTGGATGAGAAGGGGCTGATGAGGGTGGGGGGACGAATTTCTCAAGCACCCATTTCTTTTTCCCAACGATTTCCGATTATCCTATCCAAAAATCATGCTCTGACCGACTTAATAATTCGAAATGCTCACTATCAGAATTTACACGCAGGAACTTCTTTGATATTGTCAACGTTACGAGAAAATTATTGGATACTTTGTGCTAGGAGCACAATTCGACGAGTATTGAGCAAGTGTGTCTTATGTTTTCGACTTACACCGATTAGTCTAAATCAATTGATGGGCGAACTTCCTGCTATACGCGTAACTCCGTCTCGAGTTTTTGCTCACACTGGCCTGGACTACGCAGGGACATTTAATATTAAATTGTCCAGGAATAAAACGGGGAAGGCCTATCTTTGTGTTTTTGTTTGTATGGCTGTAAAAGCTGTTCACTTGGAACTGGTTTCAGATCTGACCACGGATTCTTTTTTAAATGCTCTAAAAAGATTTATTGCGCGACGGGGAAAATGCATTAGTATTTCATCAGACAATGGAAAAAACTTTTTGGGGGCCAGCAATGAATTGAAACGAATAGTTTGCTCGTTGTCAGAGTCTGAAAGAGTCTGAAAGTCTAAGATACTTGAGTTTGCTCTCGATAATTCGATTGATTGGAAATTTATTCCGCCTCATTCGCCCCACATGGGAGGATTGTGGGAAGCCGCAGTCAAATCGGCCAAATCTCATTTGAAGGCTGTTGTAAAAGAGACACTTTTGACTTTCGAGGAATTGTACACTGTCATTGTTCAAATTGAAGCGATACTAAATTCACGACCACTGTGTTCTCTTTCGTCTGACCCTAGTGACTTGAGCGTACTTACACCAGGACATTTTCTAGTAGGAACAGCGCTAAATTCAATATTAGAAGAAAATGTACTTAATGTACCTGTAAATCGCACAAATAGATTTCAATTATTATGTCAGCTACAACAATCATTCTGGAAGAGATGGTCTTCAGAATATGTTACTCAGTTACAAGCTCGGTCAAAATGGAGGTAAAAAAATGTCAACGATACCTTGCGCGTTGGTCAACTAATTGTTATAAAAGACGATAATTTGCCTCCACTCCGATGGCAACTAGGTCGAATTAGTGAATTGCATCCGGGCTCCGACATGTTGATTAGAGTTATTAGCATAAAAACTAAAACCGGAATACTTAAGCGATCGATACCAAAAATCTGTATACTTCCTTTCGAAAATTGATTATATGTAAAATGTGATTATTGAAAAATTATTATTCTTGTATGTTTTTAACTGAATTTTAAACTTTTTTTAATTTGAAACGCTCTACCTCTCATACTTTCGGCAAGCATTTCAAGGCGGGCGGCATGTTCGATCTTGTATAGATTATTTAATTAGAAATTGCCGCTATCGAATCACGTGTTTTTCGTATGAATATGCGCAATGCGAATTAGGTAGAAGAAGACCAGTCTCGCTAGAACCATGTAACATAAGACGGATTAATAGACCAATAAATCAATAATTTATTTTATTCAAGAAAAATTGTGTCTCTTCATTTCACTTTGCAACGCATCATCTCTGATGCAACAATCGGTCTTAAATAATTTTTAAGAAAATAAAAATTGCATTTTTTTAGTTCAACATCGTGAAAACTTTATGTTTATTTAATATCTAATAGGAAACATTAATTTACAAAATTATTAATTAATGTTTATCAAAAAAAAAATAAATAAATTGACTTTTTTGGGTTTTTTTTTAATGTAATGCCGAGAAAACGACTTTTTTGTACTTAAAGTCGATCCGATTCTAAGGGTTATCCAAAAAACTTAAAAATGTTTTTATTTTCATAACATAACAAATTCTAGAAAATTTAGGCAATTTTCAGGAAAAAAACATTAGATTTCTAATTTGGGCCAAGCCTGGTGTAGCCAGAAATAAAATTAGTCAAACTAGTCTGGGCCAAGTCTGGCCCAGTTCAGGAAAATTTGTTGATTCTATGGAAAAAACGTTACACTACTGGTCTGGGCCAAGACTAGTTTTGCCAAAACTAGTCTCAGGAAAACTTGTCAGGGCCAGGTCTGGGCCATGTTCAATTTTCCTTACGGGTGGTGCTGCGTAAAGCAGCTTTGAGTGAAAAAAACACGCCACTATAATTAATTATTATTTAAGGTTTCTATAATTTTAACTAACAAAATATTATTAATTAAAACAATATAAAAAATTTGAGCGGGATTATACTTTTTAAATACAAGATTAAAAAAAGAATATCTTTTTTACGTATATATCCTTGCATTAACATTATAATATAGCATTGAAGATGGAAATAGAATGTAATTGCATATTTGATTAATAAACATTATGTTAAAAGCTCGGGCAGATTAACATTTAATGGCACTCGACTTCAATAGACATTTTAACTAAGAAACAATTGAATAGAAATCATATTTCATAAACTTATTAATATAAATGATTCTCTACTGTTGTTTACATTAACATTTTATTTCACTGTCTTTTTAAAAAATCATAATGCTATCAACAGGGGGCGTCAAAATATAAAAAGTAGGATGTTAGGTCTGTGTAATACGTGGTTGCCATATTATCAGGGGTTAAATTTTATTGCAGCATAATTTTCAACTGAAAATAAGTTTTTTCCTAATCAAAGAAATTGAAAATCTTATAGATGTTTTTTATGTAGAGTTGTCCAACCTTTTAAATTGTACAATTCTCAATTTTTAAAAATTTAGTTTAGACAAGAAAATGGAAAAAATTATTTTTTAATGTAATTTTTTAGCACTTCTCCCTCTCTACGATTTTTTTAAATTATCCAGAAATGTTCCTTAGTTAATAGGATTTTTACCTCTTAAACCGTATTTTAAGACAGCAAGACGTAGGGGAGAGTGGCCATCAATGTACCAGTTTTTTCAATGAACCATTCCAATTTTCTCAGAAACAATTAAATAAAAATTCTCCAAATTTTAAATATAAATGAAGTTTGCGTAATCACACTACGTCCATAAATTTGAGACGTGTGGATTTATTCTTTACAGAGAAAACTGAAAAAAACTGTTTTTGATGCACTGAAGAAAAAATTTATCTAAAATACAAACACGTTTTTTAATTGAAATAAGGCAATTTAAAAATAAATGTACTTACGATTTATTTTGTTTTGGGCCTTAACTACAATATTCTAATGAGATAAAGATTTTGAAATATTGGATTAAGTTATAAAAAACCATTTTTGTTGCAAATGTCATGTTGATTCAATGTACCGGGGAACAATGAACCACCCGGAATTTCAGTGTATTTTCGATTTCTAGAGTGGTATGCCTGATTATAAAACTAGGCATGCGTACAGCATGTTACAGCGATTGTTATCAGTACTTTTCTCAACATAGCAAAACTAAAATGCCATTTTAGCTAGTTAACTTAAATTTGAGGTATATTTATGTTATACATTATCAATTAAAAAGTGTTAAGTAATATTTTTTTATAATATTTGATAGAAAATAAGTTTTTTTACAAAGTGAAAATTGCAATATTATTATTCATCTTGAAGCTATTTTATATTGATCCTTAATATAATAATGATTAGAAAGATGGAAGTTGTTTGTTATATTGGCGTCAGGATCAGGTGAAGAAAACAAAAAATTTTCTTTATATAATGTCAGACGTTTCTGCTCGTATGGGAGCCTTCATCAGTGACGTAATTTATTTCTAAAAAGAACAAGTATTGTTTGATACAAAGAATAGTGTTGAGTTTATAAAGTATAGACAATTGAAGTTTGTAAAGTATAAAGAATTGAGAAAAAATATTATTTTTATAAATGAAAATGTAATTAAAATTGTAATTGAGCATCATGACCCTTTACAGAAAATGAATAAGAAAAAATGTGTGAAGTTAAATGTTAATTATTTTATTTTTATCTTTATCTAAAGTTGAACACCAACTGGTAAATATAATAACGAACCTTGTATAGAAATTTAAATTAATCCATGTCTTGAAACAACACTAAGCACATGACTAGAATAGGAGAAGTAATTGAAATTGTAAGAGAAAATTTTTATAAACTTGCCAGTAAGAGTTACTGGTTTCGACTGAATTTTTGACATATTGGTGGAAATGTAGGGGCTTATGGTATTTGGAAACAAGATGTTGTGAAAATGCTGCGAAAGGCGGTGACCTTTTTTTTTTTTTGTTTGTTTGTTTTTTTTTTTTTTTTTTGAACGGAAAACGACACAAGTGGTTCAATCCTGGCCAACCCTAACTTGACCGGTTTTATTGACGTTCAGAATTTTAACGGTGCATGGTAAAAACATGTGTAAGCAACGAATAGTGGAAACGGTCTAAATGTGACAGAAAATATAAAAATCTGTAATTTAACAAGAATCTAATTTTGAAAGGATCCTGACGCCAATATAACAAACAACTTCCATCTTTCTAATCAATATTATTATTGTTGAACATTTTTAGTGTTTTTATAGAGGTGGTTCATTGTGTACCCAGGTTGTTGAAAATGAAAATAGCTTGTTAGTTTAGAAAGATCCTAAATTTTATTATTTAATCAAAATAAATCGTGTATCATATGTGTGCATTACCTAGAGAAGTGTTGTAGTTTTATATTGATGAAAAGAAGTGCTTAAAATTGGTGAAATTGAATAAGTACTATAACCTTCAAAAAAACCCGGTACATTGATGGCCACTCTCCCCTATACGAGCTACAACTGAATTTTTACTTGATACAACCAGCTCTTATGGGCCGTGGCTCAATCACATAGAAAATTTTAGGACCACCCACTAAAAAAATGTCTGGATGTTAAGATTATTTATAAAAAATATACAAGCCTGGATCTGTCTCATGTGCTTCAAGGTACAAGTTTTTTCATAATATGTACGTTTAAATTATGTTTTATAATCAGTACGTCAAAATACATAAATGTATTACATTTTAGCCCTCTAGCTCAAATAATGTCAAAGTTAAGAGGAAAGAAGTTTTTTTTCGAAAATTTGCAGTTTTTTCTTTGAAAACGTTTTGACTATCAATCCAGATCATGTTCGCCATGGGAAAGTTCACAAATAACGTAACGTTTTTTTTTTTTTTAAAATTATGACCCCCCTCCCCCATGTAACACGTCATTACATATATTAGCTCTCTAAATCTGAATTAGTAGTTTTCTACTAAAAATTAATAGTTTTCTACTACACTGCAAAAACAGGTGTCTTCAATTGTTCAAAAATGTCTTAAAATAAGACATTTTTCGTGTCTTAGACACCAAAAGTATCTTAATTTTAGACATTTTTGGCCAATTTAAGACACCATGTTTTTGCAGTGTATGAATTAGTCAAATTCATGGCTCATTTTTCTCTAATTCATATAGTAGAAAACTACTAATTCTTAGTAGAAAACTACTAATTCTTAGTAGAAAATTACTAATTCTTAGTAGAAAACTACTAATTGAAATAGTGAAACTTTACTTTTCAAAAAAGTAGATTTTTTTACTAATTTAATTAGTAGTTTTCTACTAATTTTTAGTAGTTTTCTACTAAAAATTAGTAAAATTCTTACTATTTTAATAGTAGCTCACTTTTCGCTAATTCATTAGTAGAAAACCACTAATTCAAATTTAGAGAGAGTGACATTTTTTCTGCCGGTAGTAACAAATTGCTTGACCCCCCACCTCCCTATAAAACGTTACGTAATAACTCTATAACTTTCCTCTATAATTTTCCTGTAATCTTCACGTAAAAATACTTAAGTACAAATTTCAATATTCTAGATCAAATAGTTTGATCGCTAAGAGGTGTTTAGTCCGTTTTTTATGTATTTTTGCTAAAAAAAAACTTATTATTTTCTTGACAAAACAACTTCAATCATGTTCTCTATAATTTCCCTGTAATCTACACGTGAAAATACATATGTGTACCAAATTGGAGCTCTCTGTTGGTTAGTAATATACTAACAAGACATATCTTTGTTTCGTATATAAACGGGAACCTAGGTTTTAGTACGAGTGTAACTCGTACTTGCCCAATTTTTTAATTTGTATGTTATGTTACCATAACGCTGGCGACTTTTGTTATTTAACACATAAATTAAAAAAATTTAAGATGGCATTTATTGCAAATGAAGTATATAATATTAATGTGCTAAGACTTTTAAAAAAATTCAATTACAACCTTTTACGACAAAAATAAAAATGAACTTTACCCTATTTCATAGCGATTTGACAATATATCATCAACAAAACGCTGTCTAGTGAAGTTACGTTGATTTCTATTTTTCTCGAAGGTTTTAATTGCATATTTTTTAATCCAAGAATACTAATATTATCTACTTTATTTGCAATAAATTTCATCTAAAATTTCCAAGATTTATGTGCTAAATAGTAAAAAGTGATACCATACACCGCTACCTCTAAAGAGAATCCGTTCACAAGGCATTTGTTTTTTGAAACGTTAATTTGAGTTTCAGTAGATATCGAATAAAGTGTGTTGCAATTTCGTGTCAAAAGTTTATCAATCGAAGCGTGTGTCTTATACCATGCGTGCTCAGTGATAGTAAATTTGTCATATTTTGTCCATATTATTTTTTTTTGTGTGACGTGATTTAGACTCACTATATCATTTACCTACTTTGGATTTTACACTATTTAAAATTTCTGTATTGTGCTTCATATTCATATTCAGTTCAGTAGAAATGTAGGTATATTAAATTTGCTATAGGGGAAACCGAGGAGGAAAGTGACAAAAATCATTATTTTTATGCTAGCGTTAAAAACTATTTGTCGGAAACGTTCTGTAAACATACTAATCAAAAGCTGGACTTTCACACATTAAATAAAATTGAAATTAAACATTAATAATAATTAGACAGTTCAGAGTAGGATTTTTTAATCAGCTATTTATTTGTTACTTTACTCTTCACCCCTGAGGTGAAAAATAACAGCACGAAGAAGGAAAGTAACACTTTGAAATTAAGACTCAAATTTCAAATATAAAACTGCTAATGATTTGAATTACTTTTATTAGGAACAAATAAAAACACAAAGCTATATTAACTACATTTTGTACATAATTGACACATATTTTTGCACTTTTTTGCAATCAATTTTTTCTAATCTATTTAATATTCGTTGCACAGCAATTGCATTAAAAAAGCATCGTTTTTAAAAACATTCAAATGAAAAGTTCAATATCTAATCTTTAAAATATAAAATAAACATATAAAATCACATAGTTATCAAAAAGAAGGAGGTTTATAAAAATAAAGCATGAGGTGAGGAGGAAAGTAACAACGTTTTATTTTCTACCTCACCCCTCTTTTATTTGGATTTCAAAAAACAAGTTTAAATTACACAAAAGTATTTCCACATTTTTTAATAATGCACTAGAACGACTTAAAGATGGATAATGAAACTTCAAAATTACGAAAAGCATATTTGAAATATCTATAAAATCAAAGAAATATGATATTTTGAAAATTTAGGCAAAAACTTACTTTCGTCGTAATTTTTGCACAACATAATATCAGAGGTACTGTTTTCGGACCAGCTCACATATAATATGGGGGAGATACAGGGGGGTAATATTGATAAAAATTATGTTAGGACCATGTCTGTCCGCTGATTGATTTCATAGTTATAAACGTTGCTACTTTTCACCTCTGTTACTTTCCTCCTGGGTCTCCCCTATATGTATCCGAGAATTCATAACGTTGAATGAATTCCAATATACATGTATATGTGACGCGTCGCGAAGAAAAGCACCTAAGAAGCAAAAAATCGATTTTCGGATTTTGATAATATTACGTTAATTAAGTATCCCTTTTTCATTATCTAAAATCAGAAAACATTTTCATTGAATATTTTTCCCGTATTTAAGACTTAAGTATCAGCGATTTGTACAGAATCCAATGGCGCGCGCGCCGCTTCTTTTCACTCTCCTGTAAAATTGCCGTTTGGCTTCTTATGTGCTTTTCTACGCGACGCGTCACATACTAAATTTAATATAATTGTATTTTAAATTGAATAAATAGGAGAGGCCACCTAACAGTAGATAATGGCAAACAGTAGATAATTTGAATATTCTAAAAATTAAATCATATAAAAGTCAATGATAACATAAATTATCAAACTTGCAGTGTAAGCTTCACAAAATACTTAAGAAATAGTGTGAGCAGTGTGGGCAAAAATGATTCTTCTTAGTGCAACAAAACAAACAACAAAAACATACACTGTTAAAAATTTCTGTATTGTGCTTCACATACATGTATATGAAATTCATTTTAACATACAATTATATTAAATTTAGGATAATTTATATTAAATTTAATATAATTGTATGTTAATTTTATATACATGTATGTGAAGCACAATACAGAAATTTTTAACAGTGTAGATAATTCAGTTAAGACAATGACAACAAAAAGTTTATTAGGAACTTACTTTATATACGAGATCCACTTAGGGGAGAATATTGGCAACCTAGATTGTGCCCAGCCTTGCAGTAAACTTTTTTGTTCTATTATGTCTTTCATTATTTTTGGATAATCACCTGTTTTAGAAAAAATTGGATGTGCTAGCCATCCACAAGAGAACTGGAAGATTATATCATCAAATTCAATATCATTAGGATTTGCAGGATAAAAACGTGAACAATGTATCACGATGCTAATTTGACCACTTTGGATAGGACGAAACTCTTTATCATAAATGTGATATGCTCTGGCATGTGCTTTCAACACATTATGGACACACAAGTAATTAGCATATCCTGGTAAATTCATTCCTTAAACAAGCAACTGGTTTATTAGTAAGATATTTACATTTTATATTTTATGTGCATTATTAATCATAATTTAATCTTATTTTACGGTTATTGTATAAGTGTAAAGTCACATAAAGAGGATTAGTTAATCAGGAAAATAGAATAGACCAAATAGAAAATGCTTTCTAATGTGATCAATTATCTGATTGATCTATTCCTCTGATTCCCTAATCGGCTGCATATGACTTTACCCAAAAGTCATCCTTCACGCAGAAAAATCGAGAATTCAAGAATTATATTGAAGCCTAAATTAATTGCAGTAAATAGTTGGTTAACTATACTTAGTACTGTTATACTAGAATGATTCCTGTTATACTGGACTGAGTCCTAGTAGTGGAGCAATTCATTTCCATCACAACGTTCCTGAAATCATACATGTGTGGACTAGGAGTGAGTCCCAAACTTTTCACCTTTGAGCGCAAGTGGTATATAATTCAGTGCTTTTTAACTGTAATGAGTTCCAAATATACAGCACTGTTTTGCTGTAATTCGTGATGGAAATGAATTGCTACGCTAATAGGACTCAGTACCGTTTTTTTTAAACTCGATTTTTCTCCGTGTTTGCCTGTGCTAACTTCTCTCTAATACTCTAGCACTTCACAACTAGTTTCCTATAGTTCTCACCAAACGTCCAAATAGACGATTTTAGATTGTAACGGTCATTTGAGTAGGCAGAGGCTGGATTGTTTAAAACATCGTTTTTTCGAGATTGACATACGTTTCATAATACTATGATAAATAACATATAACCTCCTAAAAGATTAATAAATTTACCTGGTGCTCTTTGTTTTGATCCATAACCGAACCCACAGAATACAGTTGGTTCATTAATTGTTAAAAAGAATTTAATTTTTGGACCTAATTCTTGGAATACTATTCTAGCATAATCAGCAAACCATTCAACCATTAATTTGTTGGTCCATCCACCAAATTTCTCCAAAATTTCTGGATGGTCCCAATGATAAAGAGTAACATATGGTGTGATTCCTTTTGAATTTAATTCATCAAGGAGGTCTTTATAATATTTTATACCATCCTGACTCACATTGTTTGCGAAACCGCTTGGCAATATTCGTGACCAACTGATGGAAAAACGATAGTGATCGAACTGAAAGTAACTTGAAAAATTAGAGATAATAACAATATGTGTAAGTAGGTATGAAAAAGGCCCACTTGGACTTATTTACATGAGCCTGTTCGTGACGAAATTTAAACAATTCTTAAAGATAATTGGCCCTTTTAAATAAAAATATGCGACGTTGCAGGGATTCAAAATTTGAAGTGAATAAACCTAGTTTTTATAATCACGAGTTTGAAATTCCAAATAAATAAATCACATGCTAATTAAAAATTAAAAATAATATTATTACATATGTTTCTAACTATAAAAAAGATATGGAAAATGCATGATTCTACGTAGGGTATTATTTATGTAGTTTGTTTTCCTGCAATTATAAAAACTAAGAACTCTGAACCATTTATATAAAAATGTGCAAAAACACTTACACCGATATATTTTAAAATTCGAACATCTTCTTTATATTTGTGAAAAGAGTCGCATGCTACATCTCCATTACTTTTGTCGTAAATTCTGGAAGGTTTTAGGTGCGTAAACCAGTCCCACACGTTTTCACCTTTGCCTTGAAAAAATGTAACAAAAGCGTGTTTTTAGCAAATCAATGTCAAAGTTTAAATTCAAATAAAACCCATAAATTATATGTAAAATTAAAAAATTTTTATCAACCAATTATTATAACCATTTCAAATCTCGATGCGTTGACCATGTTTATTTTTATCTTTTAATTGAAAAGTCACAAAAATTGTTGTAAATTAAAACGACCACCAATGAATAACGAAATGAACATAACTACTGTTTAATTGTTTTTACCGCTTGCATTCCAACCACCTTCTACTTGATAAGAAGCAGTAGCAGCGCCTATTGAAAAATTTTCTGGAAATCGAAAGTTTTCAGTGCTGCATTTTATGAATCTAGAATTGAATTCAAAAATTAATTGCAAAGAAAAACCAAAAACTAAAATTGATTAAATTTAAAGACGGTAAAGCAACAATAATATGTTTTGAAAAGAAATTTTAAATTGTATTCGTAGATCTAAAAAAATTACAATTTTAAAATTTATGAGTTCATATGTTTCTTACCTGAGTAAAAGAAAAATACTTAAAGTGAAAACTAAATTAACGTAACCATTCATTATTAACGTTTTTTCTGGTTGACAAAAAAAGATTTTAATTTTATGTAAATAACCACTCACTACGACAGAACATGAATGTTTGTTGTGATTTAGTGACAACTAAAGAGTCAATCAAATGTTTGTTCTAAACAGGTCACATAATCTAGAAAATGATTTAGTGTAAAATAGGGATCAGAAAGAAAGCGATATGCTCATTTATCACAAATTTTTTTTAAAACATGTAAGTTATGATACGCATAAGAAAGCATAACAAAATTACCGCTTCTTTGTTTAATAAATGAATTGCAATTAATGCAATCTGCAATAAAATATAATAATAACAAAAAATAATAATGAAGTATAATAATAATAATAATAATAAAAAGAACAAGAAAAGGATTAAATAATGAAATTGCCAAATCTAGTAATTTATTTATTGAATTATAGGTTTTATTATAATTACTTTTAAAAACATATTTTTGTTTATAATGTTAAAAATTGTTTTTCATTTAGTTATAACAAATTTTCATGACGTAATAACATGTAATATTACATGATATTTAAAACACTGATATCTTATCATTGCAGTAGGGAAATGTATAGGCCAGGAGATGAATACTCATTTGAAATCAATCAGTAATACTAATATTAATAATTGTATATTTTCACTCAAAAAATATTCTAAATTAAGAATTAGGTTAAGTTGAGTTAATAAATAATTAATTATGTTTTAAGGCAAGTTTAAGAATTTCCATTAAACTTATTTAAACCTATATATTTAAAGATTGTAGAGTAGGGTGTCCCAGAAAGTCTTTTTTGTGGAAAAAAGCAAGAAACCTCTGGAATTTCGAGCTATATAACTTTCAATTATTAATTACCTTAACTCGGAAAAGTACTACCCCAAAGTTACCCATTTTTTAAGGTTCCGGACTCGAACTGTCAAAACGGAACTCTTATGTTTTCACTCGGTTGTCCGGTCGACCGAAACGCTTGTAGATAATATCAGGAAAAATATAGCGAACATGATTGAAGGTGATAATCACTGTGTCGACAAAAAAAAACTTAAAAAAAAAAAAAAATGTGTTGAAAATGTTACTAAGGCAGTATTATAGTTTTTATCGAACAAACAACCGATTTTTTAATTTCTTAATTTTTGTAGTCTTAATTACCTCGAGAATATAATTCCGAAATTGCAGATTAAAATTAGAAGAAATAAAAAAGTTATGCACATGTAAAAGGTACACATATGGTGGATTTCACGTCAAATGTCCAGCAAAAAAAAAAAACTTTTGTTTAATCCTTTCCTCATTTTTGTTATGAGTTGTCTTATAGGTAAGTCATTTAACAGCCAAATATTTTTGGATTATATAAAAAATTGCCCGAGAGGGAGGGGGTTAAGGTTTTGAACATTTTGTTAAGACGCTGTCATTTGTTTATTTATTGAGCTTAAAAAAAATGCTAAAAAAATTTTTTGGTACATGATTTTTCTAGTAGCTTTCGATTAGCGTGGTCTATTTTAAATTTTTTTTTATTTTGACCAAATTTTTGAAAATTAAAAATAAATTTTACTTTTTTTCGTCTTTGGGCTCGCTTTATTTTTTATTTATTTTATTTTTAAAAGAAAGCTGAGATTTTTTCCTAGAAAATATATAATTTTCAAAAAACCGTTTCTTTTGTTTTTGAGAAATTTAATGTTGAAGTTAGCGCGCCACGTCAAGGCAAAGTCTCACTCTGCTCTTGAAGCTAAGATAGGTCTTACAAAAATGATGATAAAAACGGCTTCTTTACCAAGTTTTGTACTTATTTGTAGGTTAAGATTCTGTTTTGACCGAAATCATACCTGTTCCCGTTTTCGAGAAATTTGAAATTTGGTATTATTTAATAGATTTTTAAGATTTTTTAGATATTTTGTTTTTTGATTTGCTTTATTTTTGATTTATTTTGAATAAAATATAATCTTAAAATGCATCTAACATTAAAAATTAATGTTAGTATTAGTTAAGGTAACTGTCCACACGGTGCTCTTGAATAGGTCTTACAAAAATGATGATGAAAACGGCTTCTTTACCAAGTTTTGTACTTATTTGTAGGTTAAGAATCCGTTTTGACCGAAATCATACCTGTTTCCGTTTTCGAGAAATTTGAAATTTGGTATTATTTAATAGATTTTCAAGATTTTATAGATATTTTGTTTTTTGATTTGCTTTATTTTTGATTTATTTTAAATAAAATATAATCTTTAATTGAAACTCTCAATAAAAATTAATATTATTTTTAGTTAAAAATCTGCTCTTAATTGAAATCTTATCTGTTCCAGTTTTTTAAAAATCCTTAGAGAACTTTGTTTCATGAACAGTATTTTATCTCATGAAATTGTAGGGCCTCGTATGTTAAACTTTTATTTTAGATAAATAATGGCGATTGCAATATTTTTATGTAACCGTTAACTTAATAACAATGAAAAAACTGTGAAAAGTTCGTTAAATGTATGTTGTGTTTAAATTGTTTTATATTGTAAGATATATAACTTTTAGCAGACTTAAAACAAGTAAGAAACTGTTAACAGTATTTAATACAAACATGGTTAGACAAACCATGTTGGATTGGCTACCAAACCTTGAAATCTTGAAAACCGGAAAAAAGACGTGAATTTTGTCAAATTTAAAAAACCGTAAATCAGCCTTGATATTTCTCTGAAACCTTGAATATTAAAAAAACTCCATTCTTTTCACGAACATGGTTTGTTCAACCATGTTTGTATTATATACTGTTAACAGTTTCTTACCTTTGGTTTAAGTCTGCCGAAAATTATATATCTTTCAACATAAAACAATTTTAAATACGACATACATTTAACCAACAAACTTTTCACACTTTTTTCATTGTTATTAAAATAATGTTTACATAAAAATGTTCCCATGAAAACTATTTATCTAACATAAAGGTTTAACATACGAGACCTTACAATTTCATGAAATAAAATACTGTTTATGAAACAAAGTTCTCTACAGAATTTTTTTAAGCGGGTAAATAAAAAGCGATCATTACGAAATTTGGATATGTTTTAACTGAGGTCTTAAACTATATAAAAAAAATTTGTTTAAAAATAATTTACTTTAATTTGTTAATAATTTTTATTGTCCAAATGGACTTCTCGAAAAAAACATTAATTTTTTGGTACATTCCGGGGCCATTTGCAGTCACTGGAAATGAAAAAATCAAAGATATTATTATTTTATAGACATCAATCTAAGTCTGCGATACCAATAAAATAATAATAAGCTGTCAGCGCGTCAAAACACGTCTATACATACCACGGCGCGCTCTCTTCTTTTCGCGAAAAAATTAAAAGTATTGCGAATTTTGGTTTGGGATTTTGAGGACATATTTTGATGAAGTTTTTCTTTAAAAAAATGTAATAAAAAAGAATCGATTTTTTGACGCCCACACACTGGACAGTTACCTTAGAGTCAGAATTTATGAAGTGGCCCCTTATTTCACCAACATTGACAAAAGATAAAAGTCAATACATTTTTTTGTAGTATTAACTAATACAAATTAGCTGCTAAAAGGGTTTTTGAAAATTTTGAAAATTTAAAAAGTTATAAACAATTATAATTTTATGTACCCTATTTTTGAAAAATTCATAGTTTAAAGAGTTCAAATTAAAAACGAACATTAATACCCGGAGTTTACTGACAATAATTGTAACTTTTCAGTACCATAACTGATGTACCAAAAAAAAATTTTTTTTATGAAAATTTTTTTATTTTTAATAAACAAATTACATTATTTTCCTGTTCCAAATCGCAAATTAAAGTTTTCTTTTGAGATTACGAAACTCCATACATTCAAGAAGATGTTCATGCAAAAACATTTTGGTATTCTTTAATATTGAAAAAATTACATGGTTTTTTGTTGCGCGCCCTGTTACGCTTGAGTGCAGTGCACCGGCCGCGACACGACGCCACGGCAGTGGGACAAAACCGGCTTTTCGTGGACAAATTAACTTGTAGGTCAGAATTCTTGACGGATTAACATGTATTTTTTTTTAATTTACAGCTTATTAAATTGCGCTAAGAACTATTGTGGCCGACTTGTTTAATTGTTGCTTGTGTCAAAATTGATTAACAATTAAGCAATAAATAATTAAATATATTTTTTAAAATTTTTTCTAATAGCTTTGAAATCCAAAGAAAGTACACTTTCTTACAATTATAGTTCAAAAATAAACAATTTCTGTCATAAGTATTTGTTATAAACAATTTTTATAAATAATTAAGCAACAAACCATAATTTTGTTAAATTAAAGAAATTTCTTTAGAGTAAGTGCCTGAATTCGTTCTTCATAAATGAAAATTTTCTAGAATGTAACTAAATAGCAATAAATTCATTAGTTATAAACAATTACAATTCATAATTTTTATGAATTAAAAATTATTTTTTAGACTATTTGTCTGAATTTGTTCTTCATAAATGAACATTTAGCAGAATGTGATTAAATGTCAATAAATTTATTTGTTATAAAAATTTTTGATAAACAATTAAGCATCAATCCATACTTTTGATTATTTTTATATTTATAACAAATAAAATTATTGACATTTACTTTCATTATGCCAAATGTGCATTTATAAAGAACGTATTCAGGCACTTAGTCTAAAGAAATTTCTTTAATTTAACAAAATTATGGTTTGTTGCTTAATTATTTATAAAAATTGTTTATAACAAATACTTATGACAGAAATTGTTTATTTTTGAACTATAATTGTAAGAAAGTGTACTTTCTTTAGATTTTAAAGCTTTTAGAAAAAATTTTAAAAAATATATTTAATTATTTATTGCTTAATTGTTAATAAATTTTGACACAAGCAACAATTAAACAAGTCAGCCACAATAGTTCTTAGCGCAATTTAATAAGCTGTAAAAAAAAAAAATACATGTTAATCCGTCAAGAATTCTGACCTACAAGTTAATTTGTCCACGAAAAGCCGGTTTTGTCCCACTGCCGTGGCGTCGCGTCGCGGCCGGTGCACTGCACTCAAGCGTAACAGGGCGCGCAACAAAAAACCATGTAATTTTTTCAATATTAAAGAATACCAAAATGTTTTTGCATGAACATCTTCTTGAATGTATGGAGTTTCGTAATCTCAAAAGAAAACTTTAATTTGCGATTTGGAACAGGAAAATAATGTAATTTGTTTATTAAAATAAAAAAATTTTCATAAAAAAAATTTTTTTTTGGTACATCAGTTATGGTACTGAAAAGTTACAATTATTGTCAGTAAACTCCGGGTATTAATGTTCGTTTTTAATTTGAACTCTTTAAACTATGAATTTTTCAAAAATAGGGTACATAAAATTATAATTGTTTATAACTTTTTAAATTTTCAAAAATTTCAAAAACCCTTTTAGCAGCTAATTTGTATTAGTTAATACTACAAAAAAATGTATTGACTTTTATCTTTTGTCAATGTTGGTGAAATAGGGGGCCACTTCATAAATTCTAACTCTTAACTAATACTAACATTAATTTTTAATGTTAGATGCAGTTTAAGATTATATTTTATTAAAAATAAATCAAAAATAAAGCAAATCAAAAAACAAAATATCTAAAAAATCTTAAAAATCTATTAAATAATACCAAATTTCTCGAAAACGGGAACAGGTATGATATCGGTCAAAACGGAATCTTAACCTACAAATAAGTACAAAACTTGGTAAAGAAGCCGTTTTTATCATCATTTTTGTAAGACCTATCTTAGCCTTAAGAGCACCGTGCTGCCTGACTTTCGTTCCAAGTGTAAAAAGTCGGATCTCTACCATCAGTAGATACGCAACAGAAATTGTAGAAGATAATTTAACGAGCATAAAAAGCTTCTTGGATAGAAGTTTTTGGTAATGGTTGCACTTGATGCAAGTCTAAACAAAATGAGTATGTATTTTCCGGTTCTAATTTCGTTAATTTGTAAAAAGCTGCTGCTCTTTTCTCATGAATTCTCTGATTAACCATTAAATCGAGTTTCTTTGCTTGATTTTTTTCGACTTTGATGTGATTTTTAAATTGAGTGCATGTAGTACAACAATCTGTTGCCGGGGAGGAAAATCCTGTATTAAACTTGATGACGAATATTCTTCTAAACATATCATATTTCACGCGCCAATCTAAATTATTTTGATTGTCAGCAGAATGTAGCTTAGCTATAGACATGTCTGCTGACAAATAAGTCCTTTTTGACTTAGAACGAGAATAGTGACTTTCAGTGCCCTGCAAATTACCGATAAATCTCATTACCGCTTCTTTTTGACTTATAAATTTGTGACCCTTATGGTTACCTCCTCTATACTCTTTAGGAATATTTCCTTTGTCAATAGTCTTAGCTATATTAAGGATACGTGTCCTTCTTAAGTTAAGAGCATGCAGAAAATTTTTTTGACAGACTTGTCTTGCTCTTCCTTTTCGATCTTTTAAAAACATACTTGTTGAAATTGTTCTAGTTTTCACAGATGTTTTTCCGGATACATTTCTTCTTCGAACTGGTTTATTTGCTCCTATCATAGAACACAATTTCACGTCCTGGCAGTTTTTTTTCTGATCTTCATAAAATTTCTTTTGTATTTTAACCCTTCGAGCCCTGACGTTTTTTCGGCACCTTCCGATCCCGGACCTGGGTCGTTTTCGCCCTGTCGTATTTGCAGGTAGAAAAAATGTTTTAAAAAAAAATTAAACTAGGTGAGAATTATGTCCATTTCATGGACATTTCGCTTCCAAGTAAGCAAAATAATTTGCTTCCTCATAGAGAAAGCAAGAAATTAGTAATATATAAGTTAATTGGGGAAGTTGTTAAAAAAAAAATTTATAATGCAAAAAAATGTAAAAATATGAATTATTTTACGAATTCTTGATCAATTATAAAAGTTATATAAGTCAATCGATTCATTTTGAGATAAGGAATATGATTTTTGTATTCTTTAAGTTGTATTTTAGCATTAAAAAAAAATTTTGGCAAAAAACGATTTTTTTTATGAAAAAAGGTGCTCAAAAAAATTTGGTTGGGTATTTTCAAAAATCCCTGTGTCTGAATTTAGATATTCATGAGCTTAATAACTCATCCAAATTTTATTGAAATCCGTTAAAGCGTTCTCGAGATATCTTGTACACAAAAAACGCTATAAGAAAGGCGTTACAGGCGTTTTTGCAAGTGGGACATATACATCCCGCAGGCGTTAAAGGGTTAAGTTGACTCGCCCTCTTGTGGTGTAAGAGCCTGTTTGCCTACTACTGGTTTCTCTCTGGCTGGCTTGTCGGCGTAACGTCTATGTGCAGGGATAGATGATGTGCTTCAGCAGTAGTTTACTATTGCTATTACACATGCGCAGCGATGCACTGTGATAGTCACACATGTGCTCTAATTGAAGTCAAAGATTGCGCATGCGCTGTGGTTTTTTTCATTATTACTGTAATTAATACCCAATAATAGAAAAGAATATTCATATTTAATCAAAATTTTGAAATTTAAGAAATTAGAGAAAAAAAATTTATATTATAGAATATAAAAACTAATAAAAATGTTAAAAATTTATTCTTTTTTTCTTTAAAATATTAATTTTATATCGAGTTTTAAAGTTCTCCCAGAATGAAAAATTAAAGAATACATTTGAACATGGTTGAAAATAATTAAAATCTAAAAAAATATTTCAAAGGTGCAGCAAGTTTCTGAAAGCCTTTGAGAAATATTATCTACTGACATTTCAGGTGATTAAATTATAATACAATAAAATAGAAAATAGATTTAAAAAATATGATGCAGTCTTTAAAATTGAAGAATAGAAAGCCAATGACTAGATTTTTAGTTAATTGAGCCAGTGGGGGATCTACCTTGAAGCACATGAAGCACGTGCTTCAGGGTCCCGAACTCCAAAGGGGCCTGGTAATTTGCCGGGAATTTTTTTAAAGTATCCGCAAATTTTGAAAGCGACTTGCAAGTTTAGAAAAAGAGGCGTGTATTTTGAAACAGATCCGCGAGTTTTGAAAACAATCTGTGATTTTTTAAGAAACTTTTAGGATTTGTAGATAAATCCTAAAAACTTCAATTTTAATCTTGTATTCTTTAATAATAATTTAAGAAAAATAAAGTTGAAATGATCGGAATTCAATATAAAAATTTTGATAGAATGCCGTTATCATTGAACTTGTTTAAATTATATTTAAATGTTTTGTAATTATACAATATTTTTAATTGATAATAGCGAAATGTGTAAAAAATATTTAATACTCTTTATTAATATGCAATTTTTTTCCTTAGCTGAAAAATAGTAACGAAAGCGACAATGTTGCCAACTGTAAGTACTATTTTCACAATTTTTCAAAACAGATTTAAGATTCCTGAACCTTGAACTCACGCGACTATTTCTAGTTTCTTACAATATAGAAAAATCTGGGAGGGGGGGGGGGGGGGTGAAAGCATTATAATTCCGACTTCACTTTTTTTCATGCATTTTCGGACCACCCTACTATATAATACATTTCTGACAATTATTTTTCAAAATTTTGTATAATAATTTGTAAATTGAATTTAATACGAGGTCTTTACCCACTCAGAAAAAAAGTGCGGAATTCCTGCGGAGTTTCCCCGGTAAACTCCGCGGTAAATTCCTGCGGAGTTTCCGCAGGAATTCCGCAAAAATATTCCGCAACGAGATTTCGCAAAATCTTTGATTAAAAATACACTACAGATATCCTGGTCGCTCGGGTCAACTTCTTCGAGGAACTTGACCTCCAAATGTAAAAAATAACTGCTACACGGTATTCAAGAGCAAAACCGATGTCCAGGTCGTTTGAGTCAACTTTTTAGGGAAAGTTAACCGCAAAATGTAAAAAGAAACTGCTTCACCGTTTTCAAGAGCAAATCTGATGTGCAGGATGTCTGGGTCAACTTCTTCGAGGAAGTTAACCTCAAAATGTAAAAAACACCTGCTACACCGTTTTCAAGAGAAAATTCGATGACCAGGTCGTTCGGGTCAACGTCTTCAGGAAAGTTAACCTCAAAATATAAAACATTACTGCTACACCGTTTTCCAGAGCAAAACCGATGGCTAGGTCGTTCGTGTCAACATCTTCAGGAAAGTTAACCTCAAAATGTGAAAAATACCTGCTACACCGTTTTCAAGAAAAAATTCGATGACTAGCTCGTTCGGGTCAATATCTTCGGAAAAGATAACCTCAAAGTATAAAAAATTACTGCAACATCGTTTTTCAAAACAAAACCGATGGCTAGGTCGTTCCGGTCAACATCTTCAGGAAAGTTAACCTCAAAATAAGAAAAATAACTGCTACACCGTTGTCCAGAGCAAAACCGATGACTAGGTCGTTCCGGTCAACTTCTTCAGTGAAAGTTAACCTCAAAATGTAAAAAGTAACTGCTACACCGTTTCCAGAGCAAAACCGATGGATAACTGGTTCCGGTCAACATCTTCAGGAAAGTTAACCTCAAAAAGTGAAAAATACCTGCTACACCGTTTTCAAGAGAAAATTAGATGACAAGGTCGTTTGGATCAACGTCTTTGGGATAGTTAACCTCAAAATATAAAAAATTACTGCTACACCGTTTTCCAGAGCAAAATAGATGGCTAGGTCGGTCATGTCACCATCTTTGGGAAAATTAACCTCAAAATAAGAAAAATAACTGCTACATCTTTTTTAAAAGAATATTCGATGTCCAGGTCGTTCGTGTCAACATCTTTGGGAAAGTTAACCTCAAAATATAAAAAATTACTGCTACACCGTTTTCCAGAGCAAAACCGATGTCTAGGTCGTTTGAGTCAACTTTTTAGGGAAAGTTAACCTCAAAATGTGAAAAATAACTGCTACACGGTATTTAAGAGCAAAACCTATGTCTAGGTCGTTCGGGTCAACTTTTTATGGAAAGTTAACCTCAAAATGTTAAAAATACCTGTTACACCGTTTTCAGGAGAAAGTTCGATGAACAGGTCGTTCGGATCAACGTCTTCGGGAAAGTTAACCTCAAAATAAAAAAAATTACTGCTACACCGTTTTCAAGGGAAAATTCGATGACCAGGTTGTTCGGGTCAACGTCTTCGGGAAAGTTAACCTCAAGATATAAAAAATTACTGCTACACCGTTTTCCAGAGCAAAACCGGTGGCTAGGTCGTTCCTTTGAACATCTTCAGGAAACCTTTGATGGGAAGTTAACCTATTGCATTGATTTTTTAATAAAAACTAAATTTTCGCCCTTATCTGGCAGCACAATTAAATGTAGACTTTTTCACCAACGTGGTTCAAAAGCAAATAAAAAAATCAAGTTATAAAAATGGACGACTTTAAAAATTAAGTTAGCATACTACCTTCGTTATTGGCAAAAACCCAAATTTTGACAGGTTTTTTACTTTTTCTGACACAAAAAATAAAATGTAGACTTTTTCACCTACGTGGTTCAAAAGCAAATAAAAAATCGACATATAAAAATGGACGACTTTTAAAAATTAAGTTAGCGGACGGCCTTCGTTATTGGCAAAAACCAAAAATTTTAACAAAATTTTGACTTTTTCTGACACAAAAAATAAAATGTAGACTTTTTCACCTACGTGGTTCGAAAGCAAATAAAAAATCGACTTATAAAAATGGACGACTAAAAAAATTAAGTTAGCGGACGGCCTTCGTTATTGGCAAAAACCCAAAATTTTGACAGATTTTTTACTTTTTCTGAAACAAAAAATAAAATGTAGACTTTTTCACCTACGTGGTTCGAAAGCAAATAAAAAATCGACTTATAAAAATGGACGACTAAAAAAATTAAGTTAGCGGACGGCCTTCGTTATTGGCAAAAACCCAAAATTTTGACAGATTTTTTACTTTTTCTGAAACAAAAAATAAAATGTAGACTTTTTCACCTACGTGGTTCGAAAGCAAATAAAAAATAGACTTATAAAAATGGACGACTTCAAAAATGAAGTTAGCCGACGGCCTTCGTTATTGGCAATAACCCAAAATTTTGACAGATTTTTTACTTTTTCTGACACAAAAAAAAATGTAGACTTTTTCACCTACGTGGTTCAAAAGCAAATAAAAAATCGACTTATAAAAATTGACGGCTTAAAAATTAGGTTAGCGGACGGCCTTCGTTATTGGCAAAAATCTAAAATTTTGACAAATTTTCTACTTTTTCTGGCAGTAAAAATAAAATGTAGACATTTGCTCCTACTTGGTTCAAAAGCAAATAAAAAATGGACGACTTTAAAAATTATGTTAGCGGACGGCCTTCGTTATTGTCAAAATTTTGGGTTTTTGACAAGAACGATGTCGTCCGCTCACTTAATTTTCAAAGTCGTCCATTTTTATAACTCGATTTTTTATTTGCTTTCGAACAACGTAGGTGAGAAAGTCTACATTTCATTGTGCTGCCATATAAGGGCGAAAATCTGTGTCAATGATGTTTTTTTTTATTGTTTTTTACTGTTATACCCTAGATTTGTGATTTAACAAATGTATTTTTTTTATTAAACGTATATAATGTTTCTAAATATTTAGTTTTTATTAAAAAAAAAAAAAAAAAAAGTTATTTTTAACGTTATATACTTCAATGCAATGTTAACCTTAAGATTTGAAAAATAACTGCTTCACCGTTCTCAAGAGCAAAACCGATGTGCAGGAAGTCTGGGTCAACTTCTTCGGGGAAGTTAACCTTAAGATGTAAAAAAATACCTGCTATACCGTATTTAAGAGAAAATTCGACGTCCATGTCGTTTCGGTCAACCTCTTTAGCAAGGTTAACCTCAAAATAGAATAAATTACTCCTCCACCTTTTTTAAGAAAAAGTTTGATGTCCAGGTTGTTCGGGTCACTGTTTTCGGAAAAGTTAACCTTAAAATGTGTAAAATGACTGCTACACCGTATTCAATAATTCGATGTCTGTAGGGTCTATAGGTCGTTTAGGTCAACGTCTTTGGAAAAGTAAAGCTCAAAATAAAAAAAATAACTGCTACACCGTTTTCAAGAGCAAAACCGATGTCTAGAATGTCAAGATCTTTCGGGACAACCTCAGTGTGGAAGTGAACCTTAAAATGAGAAAAACAACTGCTACTCTGATTTGAAGTACAAAATCGAGTAGGAGCATGAATATTCACTAAAACCTATTTGTCCTAAACTATATAGCCTAAAAGGAATTAAGCCTAAATTCCATTTAACCTAAAATGCATTCAGCC
Organism: Ganaspis brasiliensis; assembly: GCA_037103525.1. Lineage (NCBI taxonomy): Eukaryota > Metazoa > Arthropoda > Insecta > Hymenoptera > Figitidae > Ganaspis > Ganaspis brasiliensis. The sequence goes on along the minus strand of JAZKLR010000852.1, from coordinate 21,062 downwards.
TAAAACTCATTTAACCTAAAATGCATTCAGCCTAAATCCTGTTTGACCTAAATGCAGTCAGCTTAACTCCGATTTTTCCTATCGCCCATTTAACCTAAAATACATTTATCCAAAATTCTGTTAAGCCTAAAATGCATTTAGCCTAACTCCCATTTAACTACATTTAGGCTACAAGCATTTTAGGCCGAATAAGTTGTAGGCTGAGTGCATTTTAAGTTAAATGCATTTTAGCTTAATGAGTTTTAGGTTATATGCTTTTTAGGCAGGTTCTACAAGCCGTAATATATTAGTGTGATACACTGGTTAGTTTCCCGCCCGGCTACTGCGGCGCTTTTGTCGCTACACACAGATGCAAAATTTGTATAGCGACATGGCAGTTATATGTGTTGGTATTTACTAACGCACATTACTGCCATGTCGTTATACAAATTTTACATCTGTGTGTAGCGACAAAAGCGCCGCAGTAGCCGGGCGGGAAACTAACCAGTGTATCACACTATTACATTACGGCTTGTAAAACCTCATTTTAGGTTAAATGGAATTTAAGTTAAATGCATTTGAGGTTAACTTGGAATTAGGTTAAGTAACGTTTAGGTTAAATGGGATTTAGGCTTACTCTATTTTAGGTAAATTACGATCCAGCTTAAATACATTTTAGGTTATATGAGACTTAGGATAAATGAGACTTAGAATAAATGAGATTTAGGTTAAATGGAATATAGATTGAATGAGATTTATTTTACATGAGTTTTAGGATAAATGCATTTTAGGCAATATATGAATTTTAGGCCCTATGCATTTTGGGTTAAGTGGGTTTTAGGCTACATGCATTCTAGGCTGAACAAGTTATAGGCTTAATGCATTTAAGGTTAAATTCGTTTTAGGCTACTTGCATTTTAGGCTAATTGAGTTTTAGGCTACATGTATTCAAGGTTTAATGCATTCAAGGTATAGCCTAAAACAAGTGACTTTAGGCATGCATTTTAGGTTAAATGGGTTTTAAACTACCCGAATTTTAGGTTGAATGAGTTTTAGGCTAAATTAATTGTAGGTTGAGAGGTTTTAGGCTACATGCTTTTTATCTTGCATTTGGCGCCCTCTAGTAAGAAAAGTTCACAGTTGTGATTCTAAAAGCAAGAGAGTTTTAAAAAGATTTTTTAACAGACATTGATTCTTTAATAACAATTGACAGAAAATTTGTGCATTAAATATTTATTGTATTTGTTTAAACAATCGAAATTTTTAATAATTTTTTTTTTATTAAATTCTCTTAGAAAAATTTTGCTTACGACTGTTATTATTAAAAAATATCACGAATTTTTTCGTCTGCAATTTTCAAGATATTTTGATTGTTTAAACAATTTATATTTGTGGAAACAATTTAATTTTCCCATATTAGACGTTTACTAATTTTTTTAAAATAACTCATAAAGGAAGATTTTTAAATCTTTTTTATCTTATACTTAGCCAGAAATTTATTTTCCTTAATAAACAGTATATTAATTTAGAGAAAGATTTATATCATACAGTATTATTATTTAGGCTAGATAATAATAAGATAGGTACAGTTTGATAGCAGGATACTTAAGATTTAAATTTATTTGGGATTTTTTTATAAAAGTAGAAGAGGGGTAACTGGAAAATATTAAAAAAAGTACATTATTGTTATGGGAATATTGGCAAAGTAAAAACATTGATAAATTAGAAAATTACAAAATTAGAAAATTGGAAAAATTTGTAAGCTGGTAATTTAAGACATTGGAGATTTGGTTATTGGAAAATTGGAAAATTAGGAAATTGGAGAAGTTGTTATATTAAAATTGGAGAAATTGAAAAATGATAAACTGGAAGATTGGCAAATTAGAAAATTGTTCAAACTGTTAAATTAAGAAGTTAAGGTTATTAATAAATTGTCAAAGTAAAAAAATTTGTAAATAGAAAAATTGGAGATTTTTTTATTAGGAAATTGTCAAATTAAATAATATTGGTAAAATATAAAATTGGACAATCAGAAAATAAAAAAACGAGAAGAGGATAGTTTTGCGCGCGTAGCGCGCTTTGGAAGTTCTAGTGCTTAAAATAAAATTATCACCGAAAAAAGTTTTTTTTACAGTCATCTTTGACAGCTTACAAAGTACCCTAAGTTACTTACTACCCTAAGTTAAACGTATTTTAGTTTAAATTCATTGCTAGGCTATAAAAAATTAAGGCTATATCCATTTTAGGTTTAATAGGTTTTAGACTACTCGGATTTTACTATTAATGAGATTTAGGTTTCATGCATTTTAGGTTAAATGCACTTTAGACGGTTAAAAACATTTTAGACGGTTAAATACATTTTAGACGGTTAAATGCATTTTAGGCTATAAAAATCGTAGGCTTTATGCATTTTAGGTTTAATAGGTTTTATGCTACATGCATTTTATGCTCATCAAGTTTTAGGCTTAATGCATTTTAGGTTAAATGTATTTTGGACTACTTGCATTTTAGGCTGAATGAGTTTTAGGCTGAATGCATTTCACGTTTAAGGAGTTTTAGTCTACATTCATTTTAGGCTGAAAGAGTTTTAGGCTGAATGCATTTCAGGTTTAAAGAGTTTTAGTCTACTTTCATTTTTGGCTGATTAAGTTTTAGGCTTAATGCATTTAATTTTAAATAGGTTTTAGACAACTTGCAATCTAGGCCTTATGAGTTTTAGGCTAAATTTATTTTAGGTTAAATGGGATTTAGGATGTATGCATTTTAAGCTTAATAAGTTTTAGGCTGCTTGCATTTTAAGTTATATGTATCTTAGTTTAAATTCATTTAAGCTATATGCATTTTAAGCTATATGCATTTTAGGTTATATGGGTTTTAGGCTACAAGCATTTTAGGCGAAATAAGTTTAGTTTTAATGCATTTTAGGTTAAAGAGGTTCTAGACTACATGCATTTTAGGCTGAATTGGTATTAATTCATTTTAGATTAGAGGGGTTTTAGGGTACATTCATTTTAAGCTGATTCAGTTATACGCTTAATGTCTATCAGGTTATATAGCTTGAAGACAACCTGCAGTTTAGGCTGAATGAGTTTAGGCTGAATGCATATAAGGTTAAATGGGATTCAGGCTAAATGCATTTAAGGTGAAATGGGTTTCATGCTACTTGCATTTTAAGCTGAACGCATTTTAAAATAAATGCATTTTAGGTTAAAGAGGTTTTAAGGTACTTTCTCACCTTTAATTCTTTATTCTCGTGAGATGAAGGGAGAGAAAAAATTTAAATTTTTATTTCTGTCTTCTTCTGTTTTATGTTGGCTGGCTGCTCAGTAGGGTGGTCCAAAAATACATGGGAAAAACAAAAAGTTGAAAATGTTTTGCTCTCACCCCCTAGGATTGTTCTATATCAAAAAAAAAATTACCCCTATTTTTTTGTTTTTGTTTTTTTAATATTTAGAGGTCGCTCAAAGGGCTCAAAGTTTCCCATGCAAAATGCATGGGAAAAAAAAAATTATTTTGTAGAATTGATATAAAATCCATGAAAATTAATATTTCTTGATCGGATAATGCTGCTTCTCTTCAGGAGAGTTTAGAAAACAAGATCCAATAATTTATTAAACAATTTTTTATTATTAACTATTTTTTAAAGGTCCCTAAAAAACCCCGTAATTTACGTTTTTTTCATTTTACGGGGTTTTTAGGGACCTTTAAAAAATAGTTAATAATAAAAAATTGTTTAATAAATTATTGGATCTTGTTTTTTGAACTCTCCTGAAGAGAAGCAGCATTATCCGATCAAGAAATATTAATTTTCATGGATTTTATATCAATTCTTCGAAAAAGTTTTTTTTTCCCATGCATTTTGCATGGGAAACTTTGAGCTCTTTGAGCGACCTCTAAATATTAAACAAAATAAAAACAAAAAAATATGGGTAATTTTTTTTTCAATATAGAACAATCCTGGGGGGTGAGAGCATAATACTTTCAACTTTTTTGTTTTTGGACCACCCTACTGCACAGCCAGCTAGCCAGCCGAGATGTGTAGGCTACATTCATTTTAGGCTGATTGAGTTTTAGGCTTATTGCATTTTAGATTAAATAAGTTTTTCGACAAATGGAATTTAGGCTGAATGGGTTTTAGGCTAAATGCATTTCAGGTTAAATGGGATTTAGTTTAAATACATTTTAGGTTAAATGAGATTTAGACTTCATGCATTAAGTTTTAGGCTAATTACAGTTCAAGTTAAATGTATTTTGATATTTAAAATGAACTTATAATTCAAATGGATTTTAGTTAAAATTCAATTATGTTATATGCATTTTATGTCAAATGGGTTTAAAGTTTCATGCACTTTAGGCGAAATAACTTTTAGGCTCAATGCATTTTATGTTAAATCAGATTTAGGCAATATGTATTTAGATACATGTCGCCTAAACACATTTATTTTAGCTTAAAAAGGTTTTAGACAACTTGCATTTTAGGCTGAAAGATTTTTTGGCTGATTTTAGGCTAAATGCATTTTAGGTTAAAGAGGTTTTAGGCTACATGCATTTTAGGCTTAATAAAGTTCAGGATAAATGCTTTATAGATTAAATATATTTTAGGCTATAAGAATTAAAGGATATATGCGTTTTAGGTTAAATAGGATTTAGGCTACATGCATATTAGACTGAACAAGTTTTAGGCGTAATGTATTGAAGGTTAAGTGGGTTTTAGACTACTTGCATTTTAGGCTGAATGAGTTTTAGGCTAATTGCATTTTAAGTTCAATGTATTTTAGTTTCAATTCATTTTAGGCTATATGCATTTTAGGTTAAATGAGATTTAGGCAACATGCATTTTAGGCTTAATAAATTTTAGGCCGATTGCATTTAAAGTTAAATGTATTTTAGTTTAAATTTATTGTGGCTATATGCATTTTAAGCTATATGCATTTTAGATTATATGGGTTTTGGGCTACATGAATTTTAGACTAAATGAGCTTAGTATTAATGCATTTTAGGTTAAAGAGGTTTTAGACTTAATTGATTTATGTTGAATGTGTTTTTAGTCTTAATTCATTTTAGGGTAAAGAGGTTTTAGACTACTTGCATTTTAGGTTAAGTTGGTTTTAGACAACCTGCATTTTAGGCTGAATGTGTATTAGGCTAAATGCATTTTAAGGTAAATGGGATTTAGCCTGAATACATTTTAGGCTGAATAAGTTTTAAGCTGATTGCTTGTTAAGTTAAATTTATTTTTTATTTTAAATTTAAATCGGATCCTATATGGGAATTCGTAATAGGGAGTATTTTGAAATAATCGCAATAGCTTAAAAAACAAAATGGACTGTGAGCGAATATGATCAGTAACCCTGCGTAGCTCAGTATTAGAGCATTCAACAGCCAATTGGCAGGTCCTGGGTTCAGTCTCAGAGCCATTGAGGTCTATATTATTTGACAGTTTTTCAATATTAAAAAGTAGCAATTATATGTTAATTTTCTTTTAACTTCAATAATAAATTTAAATTGATTGAAACATTACAATCCGAAGAAAAAAGTGAAATAATTTGAAATAAATAGTAAGAATTAGTTTTAATTTATATAAAATATTTATTATTATTATTGAAATTTGTAATTTTTAACTTAATAAAAAACTCCTTACATTAAATTTAAACTTTGAAATTAAAATTATTATATTAAAATGCAATTAAACCAATTAAATTATATTATTTATATTTTCTATTCTCAAAACCAGATAAAATGCATACAGCATAAAACTCATTTAGCCTAAAATTCAAGTAGTCTAAAACCCACTTAACCTTCAATACATTACGCCTAAAACTTGTTCAGTCTAATAAGCATGTAGCCTAAATCCCATTTAACCTAAAACGCATATAGCCTTTAATTTATATCCTAAAATATATTTAAGCTATAAAGCATTTACCCTGAAACTTATTAAGCCTAAAAGGCATGTAGCCTAAAACCTTTTTAACCTAAAATGCATTAAGCCTAAAATGCACTCAGCCAAAAACTCTTTCAGCCTAAAATGCAAGTAGCCTAAAACCTCTTTAAGCTACAATGAATGGGTTTAGGCTACGTGTATTTAAATACATATTGCCTAAATCCGATTTAACCTAAAAAGCATTGAGCCTAAAAGTTATTTCGCCTAAAGTGCATAAAACCTTAAACCCATTGGACATAAAATGCATATAACATGATTGAATTTTAACTAAAATACATTTGAATTATAAGTTTATTTAAAATATCAAAATACATTTAACTTGAAATGTAATTAGCCTAAAACTTAATGCATGAAGTCTAAATCTCATTTAACCTAAAATGAATTTAAACTAAATCCCATTTAACCTGAAATGCATTTAGCCTAAAACCCATTCAGCCTAAATACCATTTGTCGAAAAACCTCTTTAACCGAAAATGCATTAAGACTTAACCTGATAGGCATTAAGCGTATAACTAAATCAGCTTAAAATGAATGTAGCCTAAAACCCCTTTAACCTAAAATGAATTAATACTAATTCACCCTAATATGCATGTAGTCTAAAACCTCTTTAACCCAAAATGCATTAAAACTAAACATATTTCGCCTAAAATGCTTGTAGCCTTAAACCCATATAACCTGAAATGTATATAGCTTAAAATGCATATAGCTTAAATGAATTTAAACTAAGATACATATAACTTAAAATGCAAGCAGCCTAAAACTTATTAAGCTTAAAATGCATACATCCTAAATCCCATTTAACCTAAAATAAATTTAGCCTAAAACTCATAAGGCCTAGATTGCAAGTTGTCTAAAACCTATTTAACATTAAATGCATTAAGCCTAAAACTTAATCAGCCAAAAATGAAAGTAGACTAAAACTCTTTAAACCTGAAATGCATTCAGCCTAAAACTCTTTCAGCCTAAAATGAATGTAGACTAAAACTCCTTAAACGTGAAATGCATTCAGCCTAAAACTCATTCAGCCTAAAATGCAAGTAGTCCAAAATTCATTTAACCTAAAATGCATTAAGCCTAAAACTTGATGAGCATAAAATGCATGTAGCATAAAACCTATTAAACCTAAAATGCATAAAGCCTACGATTTTTATAGCCTAAAATGCATTTAACCGTCTAAAATGTATTTAACCGTCTAAAATGTTTTTAACCGTCTAAAGTGCATTTAACCTAAAATGCATGAAACCTAAATCTCATTAATAGTAAAATCCGAGTAGTCTAAAACCTATTAAACCTAAAATGGATATAGCCTTAAATTTTTATAGCCTAGCAATGAATTTAAACTAAAATACGTTTAACTTAGGGTAGTAAGTAACTTAGGGTACTTTGTAAGCTGTCAAAGATGACTGTAAAAAAAACTTTTTTCGGTGATAATTTTATTTTAAGCACTAGAACTTCCAAAGCGCGCTACGCGCGCAAAACTATCCTCTTCTCGTTTTTTTATTTTCTGATTGTCCAATTTTATATTTTACCAATATTATTTAATTTGACAATTTCCTAATAAAAAAATCTCCAATTTTTCTATTTACAAATTTTTTTACTTTGACAATTTATTAATAACCTTAACTTCTTAATTTAACAGTTTGAACAATTTTCTAATTTGCCAATCTTAAGTTTATCATTTTTCAATTTCTCCAAATTTAAAATAACAACTTCTCCAATTTCCTAATTTTCCAATTTTCTAATAACCAAATCTCCAATGTCTTAAATTACCAGCTTACAAATTTTTCCAATTTTCTAATTTTGTAATTTTCTAATTTATCAATGTTTTTACTTTGCCAATATTCCCATAACAATAATGTACTTTTTTAATATTTTCCAGTTACCCCTCTTCTACTTTTATAAAAAAATCCCAAATAAATTTAAATCTTAAGTATCCTGCTATCAAACTGTACCTATCTTATTATTATCTAGCCTAAATAATAATACTGTATGATATAAATCTTTCTCTAAATTAATATACTGTTTATTAAGGAAAATAACTTTCTGGCTAAGTATGAGATAAAAAAGATTTAAAAATCTTCCTTTATGAGTTATTTTAAAAAAATTAGTAAACGTCTAATATGGGAAAATTAAATTGTTTCCACAAATATAAATTGTTTAAACAATCAAAATATCTCGAAAATTGCTGACGAAAAAATTCGTGATATTTTTTAATAATAACAGTCGTAAGCAAAATTTTTCTAAGAGAATTTAATAAAAAAAAATTATTAAAAATTTCGATTGTTTAAACAAATACAATAAATATTTATTGCACAAATTTTCTGTCAATTGTTACAAAAGAATCAATGTCTGTTAAAAAAATCTTTTTAATTTCGAAACCATAAGAAACGTAAATTGCTTAAACAAATTAAAATTTTCTAAACATTTGAATATACCCTGCGAATTATGAATTAATAATTTTTCCATACAAACAGTGGAGGACTTACTAAATAGGCAATGTAGGAAACTGCCTAGGGCGGCACATTCGACTTAAACGACCTATAGACCCTACAGACATCGAATTATTGAATATTGTGTAGCAGTTATTTTTTACATTTTAAGGTTATCTTTTCCGAAGAAGTTGACCCGAACGACCTTGTCATCGAATGTTTTCTTGAAAACGGTGTAGCAGGAATTTTTGACATTTTAAGGTTAACTTTCCTGAAGATCATCAAAGGAACGACCTAGCCACCGGTTTTGCTCTGGAAAACGGTGTAGCAGTAATTTTTTATATCTTGAGGTTAACTTTCCCGAAGACGTTGACCCGAACAACCTGGTCATCGAATTTTCCCTTGAAAACGGTGTAGCAGGTATTTTTCACATTTTGACGTTAACTTTCCTAAAGATGTTGACCGGAACGACCTAGCCATCTGTTTTGCTCTGGAAAACGGTGTAGCAGTAATTTTTTATATATTGAGGTTAACTTTCCCTAAAAAGTTGACCCGAACGACCTAGACATCGGTTTTGCTCTTGAATACCGTGTAGCAGTTATTTTTCACATTTTGAGGTTAACTTTTTTAAAGGTGTTGACACGAACGACCTGGACATCGAATATTCTCTTAAAAAAGGTGTAGCAGATATTTTTTACATTTTGAGGTTTACTTTCCCAAAGACGGTGACCCGAACGACCTGGTCATCGAATTTTCTCTTGAAAACGGTGTAGCAGGTTTTTTTCAAATTTAGAGGTTAACTTTTCTGAAGGTGTTGACCGGAACGTCCTAGCCACCGGTTTTGTTCTGGAAAACAGCGTTGCAGTAATTTTTTACATTTTGAGGTTAACTTTTCCCAAGACATTGACCCGACCGACCTGCTTATCGAATTTTCTCTTGAAAACGGTGTAGCAGGTATTTTTTACATTTTGAGGTTAACTTCCTTGAAGTAGTTAACCCAGACCTCCTGCACATCAGATTTGCTCTGGAAAACGGTGTAGCAGTAATTTTTTAAATTTTAATGTTAACTTTCCCTAAGAAGTTGACCCGCACGACCTAGTCATCGGTTTTGCTCTTAAATACCGTGTAGCAGTTATTTTTCACATTTTGAGGTTAACTTCCTCGAAGAAGTTGACGGGAACGTCCTAGACATCGGTTTTGCTCTGGAAACGGTGTAACAGTTATTTTTCTTATTTTGAGGTTAACTTTCCCTAAAAAGTTGACCCGAACGACCTAGACATCGGTTTTGCTCTTGAATACCGTGTAGCAGTTATTCTTCACATTTTGAGGTTAACTTTTTTAAAGATGTTGACACGAAAGACCTGGACATCGAATATTCTCTTAAAAAAGGTGTAGCAGATATTTTTTACATTTTCAGGTTTACTTTCCCAAAGACGTTGACCTGAACGACCTGGTCATCGAATTTTCTCTTGAAAACGGTGTAGCAGGTATTTTTCAAATTTAGAAAGGTTAATTTTCCTGAAGGTGTGGAACGTCCTAGCCACCAGTTTTGTTCTAGAAAACGGCATTGCAGTAATTTTTTACATTTTGAGGTTAACTTTCCCCAATACATTGACCCGAACAACCTGGTTATCGAATTTTCTCTTGAAAACGGTGTAGCAGGTATTTTTTACATTTTGAGGTTATCATTCCTGAAGATGTTGACCGGAATGATCTAGCCATCGGTTTTGCTCTGGAAAACGGTGTAGCAGTTACTTTTTACATTTTGAGGTTAACTTTTCCTGAAAAGTTAATCGTAACGACCTAGCCACCGGTTTTGCTGTGGAAAACTGTGTAGCAGTAATTTTTTATATTTTGAGGTGAACTTTCCCGAAGACGTTGACCCGAAGGACCTAGTCATTGAATTTTCCCTTGACACCGGTGTAGCAGATATTTTTCACACTAGAACCCCAAAAATGCGCGCTACGCGCGCCCATATTCCCAAGCTAGATAGTTAGCATTACCAAGTAGAATTTCCATAATATGTTGAGCATAAAAATAAAGAATAATGTTGTACGCTGTAAAAACAGGTGTCTTACAAGTGTGTTATTTTAAGACATAAGAATTTAAAAAGCGTCTTACGGTTATTTGAAGTTATTTCATTAGTTAACAATTTTGTAAGACGCTTTCTCATTGGCTTAAAATTAAGACACCCTAAAACGTCTTAAAAGTGAAAACAAAAATGTCTTAAAATAAGACACCCGTTTTTGCAGTGTAAACAGCCTTATATATGCAGGGATGTAAAGGTAATTTACCTAACGTAAATTACATACTTCTTTACATGTAAATTACGTACGTAATTTACGCCCTGATTCTTTTAAGCAATGTATTTTTTCGGAGTGGGGGCTAATGAACGTAATTTACATAAATGTAATTTACAAATAATTTACGTAAAAAACCTCGAAGTTACGCGTAACTTTACATCCCTGCATATATGTGACACGGCAAATTAAAAGGGACCTACGGCCAAAGAATTCTATTTCTTATTGTTTAGTAATGCTGATAGGAAAAACGTTTCTTTATCTAAATCATTAATTAATAAAAAATCTATTTTTTCTGATCGTAGGTCCCTTCTAATTTTCCGTGTTACATACATATATACATTTCTTCCGTTTGAAATATCTCATGGTATATGAACAAAAATGAACTTCAAATCCTTCTCCAAAATGATAATTACTTTTCAATTGAAAGACATTTAAAAAATTGTTTTTAACATTAGTATTAATTGATACTGTAAGAATCCAATTTGCCTTTTTTCGTGTAAAATCATTTCATGTATCATTCTATTTAAAAAAATGTATATTAATTTATTTCGTAGAAGAAAAATCATGAAAATTATATCATTTGCAGTTAGATGAAGTGATGACATTCCACATAATATTAAAAGTCGTACCCATTGTCATATATTTTTTTAAAAAATGTCAATCTTCTAGTAGTTCAATTTTCCTATTTTCGATGAATCATTAATATTGAATTGTTTTTCGTATATTCGCAATTTTAGACAAATAAAATTCATGCATTTTCAAACTTATATGGGTAGTTCTACAGATGTGGGAATTTTGAGCGTCATAGCTAATTTCGGCTTATTTGTAATATTAATTTTGGAAAAAATAAATGTATTTTTCATGAAAAGTGTAAATATTAATAGTTTCTTCGACGTCAATAAAAAACAGCAAATTCTCTTATACATTTCTTAAAGAAAAAACACATCAAAGATTGAAATTCTCAGTTTCCTGGCATGTCCTTCATTGAAAATAAAAATTTACATATTGAAAAAAAGTTCTTTCTATATTATTAACAAAAAAATTCATAGTGCATTAATAACTTTAGATAGTTATACTTTACTAACATGTAAATAACTATAACATTAATCAATTAATAATCAATCTACTTTTTATTTGAAAAATAACCTCCCGAATTTTGTCCGCCAGGTTCAGTTATTAAGTAAAATAAAATAAATTTAACAACGTTAGTGATTTTCGTGATTTGAGTTTTTGTCAATTAGAATGGTTCTCACAGTGAACGACATTATGTAGTGTCCAGTCAAATTTTCATTTTCCTGGCACCTAGTTTTGATAAAAAATTTCAGTTCCTATTATTAAAAAAAATGTCCGAAAATGGTAATCAGCTTTTGGATTTTTTGATTTAATGTTATTTGTCGAGTTTTTGTTAAAATTCGACAAAATCTTATGCATTTTGACAACTTTCATTTTCCTGGCACCCAGTTTTGGTAAACAAAATTTTTTTTTAAAAGATTTCTGTTCCTATTATTCACAAAACTCTCTGAAAATGGTAATCAGCTTTTTGATATTTTGACTTAACGTTATTTGTCTATTTTTTGTTAAAATTCGACAAAATCTTATGCATTTTGACAACTTTAATTTTCCTGGCACCTAGTTTTGGTAAAGAAAACTTTTTTTTTAAAAAAGATTTCTGTTCCTATTATTCACAAAACTCTCCGAAAAACGTAATCAGCTTTTGGATTTTATGATTTAACGTTATTTATCGACTTTTTGTGAAAAATCGAAAAAATCTTATGCATTTTGACAATTCTCATTTCCCTAGCACCTAGTTTTGGAATTTTTTTTTTTTTTAAGTAAAACTGACCTCCATTTTATAATTACTGACTGCAAACAATGTCGACCAGTAAGTTTTATAAAAATTCAATCACAATTTTTAATGTTATTGAGATTTTTCTATTCATAATCAGTTTCCTGCATATATTTTTTTTTTCAATAGCTGTAAAATCCGTAATTTTTAATTTTTTTACTGGCCCTTTTTCAATTATTTATAAATTATGCTTAACTTAAAGTCCATCTACTTCCCGAAACTTAAACGCAAAAAAAATGTCGTTACAAAATTAGCTTCATTTTCGTCCTTCGTTCGTAGAACTATCCATATAGGATATGAATTTGTGGAAATAAAGGAGAATAAAAAATGAAAATTCTAGAACATTCATACCTTTAATAATAATGAATAAACAAAACGTAGATTTTTATATAAATAAAGTATATAAACATAATATTCTTTAATAGTAAAATACTTATTAATAGTAGCTATTAATTGTAAGAACGTTCTAACAGATATTTTACATTGAAATTAGTATCCCCAATAACGCTGAATATTCCATTCACATTCCGGGTTGGAATATTCCATCCATATTCGAGGAATATTGAAATGTCCTACCTTGGGAACATTCTTTTGGAATATTGCAGGAATATTCCATCGGAGTATTGCAGGAATATTCCATTGGAATATTGCAGGAATATTCAATTGGAATATTCATAAGTTTTTTAAAGCAAAAAAAAATTTTTATTTTTATTTTTTATTGTTTTTGTTTATTGATTGTTCATAACAAAAAGGAGAACAATTAAAAAATGTAACACATGTTTCTTTAGTAATTTTTCGCGTACAATCGATTGGCACTGTTTCATTTTTATTGTTTTTATTATTTTTCTATTTGTTTAAAACAAATTGTTTAAAGAAATTATTTTTTAGACAATTTTTAATGTCAAAATTCATTGTTTGGTAAACGGTCCTCTTTGCCGCAGTTAGTTTATGCATATCCATATTTCCCTAAACATAGGCTGAGATGGGTTCAAGGTTATTGTTATTGTTTATTAATTGTTTATAACAATTAGAGTGAAAATTTAAAAAATGTCTCACATTTTCCTTTAGTAATTTTTTACGTACAATCGAATGGCGCTTTTTATTTTTTATAATTTTTATTATTTTTCTATTTGTTCATAACAAATTGTTTAAACAATTTATTTTTTAAACAATTTTTAATGACAAAAATCATTGTTTGGTAAACGGTCCTCTTTCCCGTGGTCACTTTTTTGAAAGCCATATTTCCCTAAGCATGGGCTGAGATGGGATCAAGGTTATCGTTATAGTTTATTGATTGTTTATAAAAATAGAGTGAACAATTAAAAAATGTAACACATGTTCCTTTAGTAATTTTTCGCATTCAATCGAATGGCGCTGTTTATTTTTTATAATCTTTATTATTTTTCTATTAGTTTAAAACAAATTGCTTAAACAATTTATTTTTTAAACAATTTTTAATGTCAAAAATTATTGTTTGGTAAACGGTCTTCTTTCCCGTAGCCACTTTTTTGATAGCGATATTTCTCTAAGCATGGGCTGAGATGGGATCACGGTTATTGTTATTGTTTATTGATTGTTTATAACAAATAGAGTGAAAAATTAAAAAATGTCACACATGTTCCTTTAGTAATTTTTCACGTACATTCGATTAGCGCTGTTTATTTTTTATAATTTTTATTATTTGTCTATTTCTTTATAACAAATTGTTTAAACAAATTATTTTTTAAACAATTTTTAATATAAAAAATTATTGTTTGGTAAACGGTCCTCTTTCCCGTAGTCACTTTTTTGATAACAATTTTTCCCTAAGCATGAACCTTAATGTGTTCATTTTTGTGAACTATTTGCAACTCTGCTACAAAGTACATTCTATAATAATATTATATGTTAAGAATATATATTCTATTTTTACAAGAAGAATTATTCAAAAATTTCTTTGTACACATAATTCTTAATACATTTTCTACTTCTTTGATTTCCTAAATAAACTTTGATTGAATTAAATGAACGAACTCTTGATAATGCAACATATAATTGACCATGATTAAAAACATCTTTTCTTAAATCAATTGCAATTTTATCAAATGTCTGTCCTTGAGATTTGTTTATAGTCATAGCAAATGCTAGTTTAATTGGAAATTGAGTTCTTTTAAATGTAAAGGGATAAACATTTTCACAGTACAATAATATTCGATGTATGAACACAATATTTCCACGTTTATCTCCCGTTAATATTTTGCATTTTATAACATGATTAGATAAAGCTAAAACCATTAATCTTGTTCCATTACATAAACCTTCGTTAATACTAAGATTTCTTATAAGCATGACTACGGAATTTATTCGTAAATGCAAAACATGTGGTGGTAAACCAGGTGGTGATAGAGTGTTCAAGTAATCAGGTAAAATGACTTCATGATCATTATTATTATCACGATTATCTACACTGTCAATACTTCTATAAACTTTTTCTTCTCTCTTATCTAATAACTGGACAACATTATTATTAATTTCATCTACATCAATATTTCTCGGAGCTAAAATAGCACATAATGCCAAATCTTCAAACCTTTTCTGTTTAATCAACTCTCCATATACATCTGTACTGATATCAATATTTCCTTCTTCCAGAATTTTGTCTGGTAATTGAACACAATCTTTTACATCGTTAAATGTGCCATTTCCTACGTCAAGTAAAAAATTAACAAATTGTGTTTCTTCCGGTAAAGCTCGCATGTTTTCAGATAATGTAAATTTTGCAAATATCTGCCATAATTTGCTGTTTTTAATTGACAAATTTATAATTTCAGATCTTGTTCCATTTTGTTTTATTGGTAATACTTGTCTAAAATCACCTCCTAAAATAATCGTTTTACCACCAAAAGGAACATCTACTTGCATAATATCTCTTAATGTTCTGTCCATAATCTCTAAGGCATACTTTGGTGACATTGGAGCCTCATCCCAAATGAAGACATCAACATTTTTCAAATACAACCCCTCTTTAGACTGCACTTTTATATTTGAAGATGAATCATTATATAATGGCACGGGTAAACCCAATATTTTATGAACTGTTCGACCCATGGGAAGTAAGGTTGCAGCTATTCCTGTAAATGCCATATTGCAAACAGTTTTACCGAGACTCCTCAATAAATGCCACAATGTAATATACATAAATGTTTTTCCTGATCCTCCAGGACCATCGACATATACACACCGACAAGTATTATCGTTATTATCATTTACTGCATTTAATATAAAATCGACTATATCTTTTTGTTTGACGTTCAGTTTATCATACCTTTCTTTTCCTAATTCCTTTTCCTCTTCAATATTTATAGAGTGGGTAACTACAAAATTATCAGTTTCATCTTCTACATCCATCAATCCAAGAAAATCATTTAACTTATAACCTTCATCAGATAACATATTTTTGACATGTATGTATGTCATTTTTTCGGCAGCAATGTTATCAACGTTTCTAGCATAATCTTCGGACATATAAATTTTGAATTGTTCCCAAAGTTCACCAGCATTTATAGGACGACAGTGAATTAAAATTCTGACAAATAATCGTCGAAGTGATTGAGGCATCATCCATAAAGTAGACTCTTGTAACGTTGCCTTCCATTCATGATCATCCTCTATTAGTCCTAATGCTAAACAAGCTGACGTAAATGTCTCATGTAATACGCCATTAACAGTCTTCAATGATTCGTATGAAATCGCACCTTTAGTTGTAAGTAATAATAATCTAAGGTGAAATAATTCTGTGTGGCAGGGATTAACAGAATAAATTCTGCCTATTGCCTTCTCTTTACGGAGTCTCTTGTTCCATTTACATTTTGTTTTATCCCATGAATAATATTCGGGAATCTCAGTATAAAAATACTGACGAGCATTTACATCACGTTCATTTAAAAGGAAGTAGTCCAATAATTTTGTATTTTTATTTAAATTAAATGATATTTCTTCCTCTGTATCTACTTGCCGAATAAGAATATTTTGCTCATTTTGTAAATGTATTGGTAAACGATTTATACTATGACTTTTTTTGGATAAAGTTTTACTTAAAATTCTCCATGCTGCTTCTACTGGACCAACATATCTATTTTCTTCATAATGATTGATTTCATTATGATTGATAGTAGCTTCTCCATTACTATTTGTAATAATAATTGATGCAGCATCATGACCCTTATAAATATATTTATACAAATATTTGACGGACTTAATACTGGATACAACTTCAACATTAATATGACAATTGAATGTTTGTGAAAGTTTAGGAGAATAAGGTACAACAAAACGATTATCAACAACATATTCATTAGGTCGTGTATACGTTTTACCTGTGTTTCTTCTTCTATATACCACATAACAATTTTCTTCAACAGTAGTGTCTTCTTGTAAAGGTTTAGGAAAATTTTTTGAACATTTTCCATCAACGAAACACCAATCTCCACAAGGACCGTGTATATTATTTGCCATAATAATTTCATGTAATCTAGGATTAATCAATTCATCTGGTATTTCAGCTGAAATATGTCCATCAACACTCTCTGGTGTTAATATTTTTGAATTGGACGTTAATATAACCAACAAATGGATATGTGGTAATCCCCTTTTTTGAAATTCTATAACATAAACGTAGGACTTGACATCTCCAAAACATTTATTCTTAACAATACATTCTATCAAATGTTTTACTTTTAAAGAAAAGACTCTCGCGACAATGTCAGGTCTATCAGCTACTGTTTGATTAGGTAATAAATTCTCTGTTATTTCTTTCCACTGTGGATTACATGTCATTGTTATAAATAAATCTGGTTTGCCATGTTTTGCCACAATAGCCATTGAATCTTGATATAATTCCATCATATTACGAGGTGAACCAATAAATGTTGATGGTAAGACAACTAATTTTCCTAGAGGTGTATCATTCCTTTGTGCAACATCATTAATGTGATCTATTAATCCTCTGTAACTTTCACTTCGCAATTGTGTTTGATGATTTGCGCAATATTGAAGCCGATCTTTTTCCATTTTAACATAATTGTCAACCAGCCACTGTTGAAATAGTCTTCCACCGTATAGAAACTGATTAAATATATCATCTCTAATTGCCATTTTATACTTTACATAAGATGCCCTCGAAATTCTATGTTTTTTCAATCTTTTATCTGTATCATTTCGAAGCATATCAATACAATAACCTTTTTCTCCAAAAGGATAAAATAGAGGATATATAAAAGGTTCTACACAAGGATCCAAACTACTAACTAATTGCAATTCTTTACTTATTTTGTTGTACACAGTGACATAAGAATCAGGTATTTCACCTTCTGAATTTGTATTAAAAATAGCAGCTACTTCATTAACTCTTTGAAAATTAAATCGCCGTGGATCTTTTCCTTTTTTTAAAGTAAATAATAATTTCAATTCTGGAATTTCTTCATCATTTTTTGTCGCTAACGCTGTTTCTATTTCTATAACTTCTTTCATCATTCTAAATGATTGACTGAACGTATTATGTTTTCTCATAAAATTCTCAATTCCTCTTACAATATCTCTATCTAATCTATCATTTTTATTCAACCTGTATTCAATTGCATCATCAGGATCATAAATAAACAATTGACCATAAGACGGATCATCACCGTTTTCAGGGTATAAAGCTTTATTCATTTGATAGTATATTTGACCTTGTATTTTAAAACAATACGGTCCTCTTCGTGTACCATGGAAATTAATAACATTAGCATTAAATGACGCAAAAGCAAATGAATTATTGTAACATCTTATATTCTGGCGAAAATGGCTTGATTTCTCATGTGAACCATCTAATAACATTTTCAATTCAGATGGATAATTTAAAGATTTTAATTTAATACCTCCATGGCTACAACAATCAGCGAAAGAATACTTTTTGTTATCATCTTTTTTATGTTTCAGATTTTTAGCATCTGAATTAGTAATTTTAGTACTAACTTTTTTCATCTTTGAAGTGTTTAGCATCACAATGAGTGCAATAAAGTAACATTTTACTAAATAATTCTCTGCATAAGTTCGTGAATGCAATTTATTTAATTCTAATTCTTCTGAACAATTACCTGATGCGCTCACTAACTTTTCCTGAGTTACATTAAAATCGAGAATTGATGGAGAATCATCATCCTCAATGGAATTTTGATAACTTTATTTGACCATTTTCTGAATTTGAAAGTGTGTGAAATGATGTTGATGGTATTGAATTCACAACAAAAGTTTCACAATCTGCATTAGAAGTTACTTTTCTTACCTCTTTTGATACATTACTTTGTAATGCCTTTTTTTTCTTTTAATTTAGCACGATAACACTTCATTCTTTCTTTTTCACGTTTTCGAATTTCTATTTGTTTCTCTGCAGATAAGCCTTTGCGATGACGTTTCACCCTTTCTGTATTAACAATATTTTTATCAACTTTTTGTGATTGTCCTACTTCTTTCTTTATAAATTTTTGTTTTTCTTCAAATCGTTTCCCTTTTTTTAAACTGGCACCACAATTTTCCATTTTTTTCTCTACAAAAATATTAATCTCTTTTTCTATTTTTTTGGGATGTTTTTGTCCTTTTCTATTTCGTCTATTGGATGCAACTTATACAAACATCTTTTTTCCGGAACTACAGTACTTTCTAAATCAATAATTTCTTCTTTTACTTCGTTTTCCTACTCCACTACCCTGTAATTCGTTTTCCATTGATCTACTCTGCGTTTGTAAAACATCTGAAGAAAGACATTCAGAAATATATACATCATTATGAGTATTAACATCATTTACCAATCTGCAACACTTTTCTCCTTCGTCATTCAAATTATTCGTTTCAAGTAATATCAATCTTTCAATTTTATCATTTTTCAAATCATTAAATTCATCAATGTGTACTTTCTTCGAATGGAGAATAGATGAAGAAACATCATTCTCAAATTAAATGTCGAGAAGTAATTTCAACATTTTCTGAATGTGAAAGTGTCTGATAAGATGTTGATGGTATCGAAGTCATAACAAAAGTTTGAGAATCTGCATTACAAATTTCTTCTTTTACCTCTTTTGATATATTACTTTGCAATCCATTTTTTTCTTGTATCCCTTTTTTTCGAAATTCCATTTCTTTCTCTACACTTAGATTCGCGCGATGACATTTTATTTCTTCTGTAATAACAATATTTTTATCAACTTCTTGTAATTGTTCTACTTCTTTCTCGGTAAATCTTCGTTTTTCTTCAAATGTGGAATCTTGATAATTTATTTGTACATTTTCTGAATGTGAAGTTGTCTGAAAAGATGTTGATGGTATTGCATTCTCAAAAAAAAATTTGAGACTCTGCATTACAAGTAGACTTTTTTTTTATCATCTTTTGATACATTACTTTGTAATGCTTTTTTTTCTTTTAATTTAGCACGATAACACTTCATTCCTTCTCTTGCACGTTTTCGATTTTCTATTGTTTCTCCACAGATAAACCTGCACGATGACGTTTCACTCTTTCTGTACTAACAGTATTTTTATCAACTTCTTGTAATTGTTCTACTTCTTTCTCGGTAAATCTTCGTTTTCTTCAAATGAGGAATCTTGATAACTTATTTGTACATTTTCTGAATGTGAAGTTGTCTGAAAGGATGTTGATGGTATTGCATTCTCAAAAAAAAATTTTAGACTCTTCATTACAAGTTGCTCTTTCTATCTCTTTTGATATATTACTTTGTAATCTCTTTTTTTCTTTTTAATTTAGCACGATAACACTTTATTCTTTCTCTTTTCAAATTTCGAATTTCTATTTTTTTCTCTGCAGATAAACCTGCACGATGACGTTTCACCCTTTCTGTGCTAACATTTTTTTTTCATTCTGTGGTTTCTCCATGTTATTCGAAATTTTATTTATATAATATGAATATGTCAAAGTGTAATAAATCTCATAAAATCCGAAAATGCAATTTCAAAATGTCGAAATTTCAAATAACCAGTTTATAATTATGTACATAGCAATTTACACATTTGCCAATTACCTACCGAAATAAATAATGTTCTTAAAATACATTTTCAAGTATCACAATTTTCCAATCTGTCAATGTTTAAAGAGAAATTAGAGAATTTAACATTTTCATATTTCACAATGTTACAGAAATATTATAATTAAGTTATTAGTTCTGAAATTGCCATAAAAAATTTCATATATTTCTAGTAATGAGATATTTCTAACAAAAAGTTTAACATTTCTGTCTTCTAATTCCATAAGTTACCAAAAATGATTGTTATTTAAAAAACAATAAACCATTTCAATAACTTCACAATATTTCAATTTACAAATGTCCTATTCAACTGTCTATTTTCACTTTCTGAAAATTGCAATTTACTTATTTTTCATTTCAAGAAATGAACATTAACTTTTTCATTTTCTAATTATATAAATTGAAGAAAGTGGTTGGTATTTAAAAACCAATATATCATTTAATTATTTTTAAAATGTTTCAATTTATAAATGTTCTATTATATCAATTTCCAAATTACAAATATTCAAG
>JAZKLR010000851.1:0-55143 GCA_037103525.1 Ganaspis brasiliensis | reverse complement strand
CTAGTACACACTATCAAGACCGCATTTACGAATTTTCTTTATAATTTCCAAATAATCTACAAGTAAATCTGCATATGTGGACGTAATTGCAACATCCCATGTCCAATAATTTAGATGATTAGTGGGGGGACATGGTCATTTTTTCGAATTTTTTTCAAAAAATCGTACCTTTAGGCTAGTGAACACTATGAAGACCGCATTTACGAAAGTTCTCTACCATTTTCCTGTAATCTACACGTAAATCTGCATATGTGTACGAAATTGCAACAACCTAAGTTAAATAGTATAGAAGATTAGCAGGGGAGGGACATGGTCATTTTTTTGAATTTTTTTTAAAAAATCGTACTCTTTGGCTAGTAAACACTATGAAGACCGCATTTACGAAATTTCGATATAATCTTCAAATAATCTACACGTAAATCTGCATATGTGTACGAATTTGCAACATTCAAAGTCAAATAGTTTGGAAGATTTGGAGGGGGGGACATGGTCATTTTTTCGAATTTTTTTAAAAAAAAATCGTACTTTTTGGCTAGTAAACACTATCAAGACCGCATTTACGAAATTTCTTTATAATTTCCAAATAATCTACACGGAAATCTGCATATGTGTACGTAATTGCAACATCCCATGTCCAATAATTTAGATGATTAGTGGGGGGACATGGTCATTTTTTCGAATTTTTTTTCAAAAAATCGTACCTTTTGGCTAGTGAACACTATGAAGACCGCATTTACGAAAGTTCTCTACCATTTTCCTGTAATCTACACGTAAATCTGCATATGTGTACGAAATTGCAACAACCTAAGTCAAATAGTATAGAAGATTAGCAGGGGAGGGACATGGTCATTTTTTCGAATTTTTTTTAAAAAATCGTACTTTTTGGCTAGTAAACACAATGAAGACCGCATTTACGAAAGTTCTCTATAATTTTCCTGTAATCTACACGTAAATCTGCATATGTGTACGAAATTGCAACAACCTAAGTCAAATAGTTTGGAAGATTAGGGGGGGGGAACATGGTCATTTTTTCGAATTTTTTTTAAAAAATCGTACTCTTTGGCTAGTAAACACTATGAAGACCGCATTTACGAAATTTCTATATAATCTTCAAATAATCTACACGTAAATCTGCATATGTGTACGAAATTGCAACATCCTAAGTCAAATAGTTTGGAAGATTAGGGGAGGGACATGGTCATTTTTTCGAATTTTTTTCAAAAAATCGTACTTTTTGGCTAGTACACACTATGAAGACCGCATTTACGAAAGTTCTCTATAATTTTCCTGTAATCTGCACGTAAATCTGCATATGAGTACGAAATTGCAACATCCTAAGTCAAATAGTTTGGAAGATTAGGAGGGGGGACATGGTCCTTTTTTTCTAATTTTTTCCAAAAATCGTACTTTTTGGCAAGTAAACACTATGAAGACCGCATTTACGAAAGTTCTCTATAATTTTCCTGTAATCTACACTTAAATCTGCATATGTGTACAAAATTGCAACATCCTAAGTCAAAAAGTTTGGAAGATTAGGAGGGGGGGGACATGGTCATTTTTTCAAATTTTTATCAAAAATCGTACTTTTTGGCTAGTAAACACTATGAAGACCGCATTTACAAAAGTTCTCTATAATTTTTCTGTAATCTACACGTAAATCTGCATATGTGTACGAAATTGCAACATCCTAAGTCAAATAGTTTGGAAGATTAGGAGGGGAGGGACATGGTCATTTTTTCGAATTTTTTTTAAAAATCGTACTTTTTGGCTAGTAAACACAATGAAGACCGCATTTACGAAAGTTCTCTATAATTTTCCTGTAATCTACACGTAAATCTGCATATGTGTACGAAATTGCAACATCCTAAGTCAAATAGTTTGGAAGATTAGGAGGGGGGGAACATGGTCATTTTTTCGAATTTTTTTCAAAAAATCATACTTTTTTGGCAAGTAAACGCTATGAAGACCGCATTTACGATTTATAGTTCTCTATAATTTTCCTGTAATCTACAAGTAAATCTGCATATGTGTACGTAATTGCAACATTTGCATGTCCAATAATTTAGATGATTAGTGGGGGGACATGGTCATTTTTTCGAATTTTTTTCAAAAAATCGTACCTTTTGGCTAGTGAACACTATGAAGACCGCATTTACGAAAGTTCTCTACCATTTTCCTGTAATCTACACGTAAATCTGCATATGTGTACGAAATTGCAACATCCTAAGTCAAATAGTTTGGAAGATTGAGGAGGGACATGGTCATTTGTCGAATTTTTTTCAAAAAATCGTACTTTTTGGCTAGCAAAAACTATGAAGACCGCATTTACGAAAGTTCTCTATAATTTTCCTGTAATCTACACGTAAATCTGCATATGTGTACGAAATTGCAACATCCTCAGTTAAATAGTTTGGAAGATTAGGATGGTGGGGGGGGGGACATGGTCATTTTTTCGAATTTTTTTGAAAAAATCGTACTTTTTGGCTAGTACACACTATGAACACCGCATTTACGAAAGTTCTCTATAATTTTCCTGTAATCTACAAGTAAATCTGCATATGTGTACGAAATTGCAACATCCTAAGTCAAATAGTTAAGAAGATTAGGGGGGGGGGGGGGCGGACATGGTAATTTTTTCAAATTTTTTTCAAAAAATCGTATTTTTTAGCAAGTAAACACTATGAAGACCGCATTTACGATTTATAGTTCTCTATAATTTTCCTGTAATCTACAAGTAAATCTGCATATGTGTACGAAATTGCAACATCCTAAGTCAAATAGTTAAGAAGATTAGGGGGGGCGGACATGGTCATTTTTTCGAATTTTTTTAAAAAAATCGTACTTTTTGGCAAGTAAACACTATGAAGACCGCATTTACGAAAGTTCTCTATAATTTTCCTGTAATCTACACGTAAATCTGCATATGTGTACGAAATTGCAACATCCTCAGTCAAATAGTTTGGAAGATTAGGATGGTGGGGGGGGGGGACATGGTCATTTTTTCGAATTTTTTTCAAAAAATCGTACTTTTTGGCTAGTACACACTATCAAGACCGCATTTACGAAATTTCTTTATAATTTCCAAATAATCTACACGGAAATCTGCATATGTGTACGTAATTGCAACATCCCATGTCCAATAATTTAGATGATTAGTGGGGGGACATGGTCATTTTTTCGAATTTTTTTCAAAAAATCGTACCTTTTGGCTAGTGAACACTATGAAGACCGCATTTACGAAAGTTCTCTACCATTTTCCTGTAATCTACACGTAAATCTGCATATGTGTACGAAATTGCAACAACCTAAGTCAAATAGTATAGAAGATTAGCAGGGGAGGGACATGGTCATTTTTTCGAATTTTTTTTAAAAAATCGTACTTTTTGGCTAGTAAACACAATGAAGACCGCATTTACGAAAGTTCTCTATAATTTTCCTGTATTCTACACGTAAATCTGCATATGTGTACGAAATTGCAACATCCTAAGTCAAATAGTTTGGAAGATTAGGAGGGGGGGAACATGGTCATTTTTTCGAATTTTTTTCAAAAAATCGTACTTTTTGGCTAGTACACACTATGAAGACCGCATTTACGAAAGTTCTCTATAATTTTCCTGTAATCTACACGTAAATCTGCATATGTGTACGAAATTGCAACATCCTAAGTCAAATAGTTAAGAAGATTAGGGGGGGCGGACATGGTCATTTTTTCGAATTTTTTTAAAAAAATCGTACTTTTTGGCAAGTAAACACTATGAAGACCGCATTTACGAAAGTTCTCTATAATTTTCCTGTAATCTACACGTAAATCTGCATATGTGTACGAAATTGCAACATCCTCAGTCAAATAGTTTGGAAGATTAGGATGGTGGGGGGGGGGGGACATGGTCATTTTTTCGAATTTTTTTCAAAAAATCGTACTTTTTGGCTAGTACACACTATCAAGACCGCATTTACGAAATTTCTTTATAATTTCCAAATAATCTACACGGAAATCTGCATATGTGTACGTAATTGCAACATCCCATGTCCAATAATTTAGATGATTAGTGGGGGGACATGGTCATTTTTTCGAATTTTTTTCAAAAAATCGTACCTTTTGGCTAGTGAACACTATGAAGACCGCATTTACGAAAGTTCTCTACCATTTTCCTGTAATCTACACGTAAATCTGCATATGTGTACGAAATTGCAACAACCTAAGTCAAATAGTATAGAAGATTAGCAGGGGAGGGACATGGTCATTTTTTCGAATTTTTTTTAAAAAATCGTACTTTTTGGCTAGTAAACACAATGAAGACCGCATTTACGAAAGTTCTCTATAATTTTCCTGTATTCTACACGTAAATCTGCATATGTGTACGAAATTGCAACATCCTAAGTCAAATAGTTTGGAAGATTAGGAGGGGGGGAACATGGTCATTTTTTCGAATTTTTTTCAAAAAATCGTACTTTTTGGCTAGTACACACTATGAAGACCGCATTTACGAAAGTTCTCTATAATTTTCCTGTAAT
This sequence comes from Ganaspis brasiliensis, assembly GCA_037103525.1. Classification (NCBI taxonomy): domain Eukaryota; kingdom Metazoa; phylum Arthropoda; class Insecta; order Hymenoptera; family Figitidae; genus Ganaspis; species Ganaspis brasiliensis. The sequence goes on along the minus strand of JAZKLR010000851.1, from coordinate 50,628 downwards.
CTACACGTAAATCTGCATATGTGTACGAAATTGCAACAACCTAAGTCAAATAGTATGGAAGATTAGCAGGGGAGGGACATGGTCATTTTTTCGAATTTTTTTTAAAAAATCGTACTTTTTGGCTAGTAAACACAATGAAGACCGCATTTACGAAAGTTCTCTATAATTTTCCTGTAATCTACACGTAAATCTGCATATGTGTACGAAATTGCAACATCCTAAGTCAAATAGTATAGAAGATTAGCAGGGGAGGGACATGGTCATTTTTTCGAATTTTTTTTAAAAAATCGTACTTTTTGGCTAGTAAACACAATGAAGACCGCATTTACGAAAGTTCTCTATAATTTTCCTGTAATCTACACGTAAATCTGCATATGTGTACGAAATTGCAACATCCTAAGTCAAATAGTTTGGAAGATTAGGAGGGGGGGACATGGTCCTTTTTTTCTAATTTTTTCCAAAAATCGTACTTTTTGGCAAGTAAACACTATGAAGACCGCATTTACGAAAGTTCTCTATAATTTTCCTGTAATCTACACTTAAATCTGCATATGTGTACAAAATTGCAACATCCTAAGTCAAAAAGTTTGGAAGATTAGGAGGGGGGAGGGACATGGTTATTTTTTCGAATTTTTTTTAAAAAATCGTACTTTTTGGCTAGTAAACACAATGAAGACCGCATTTACGAAAGTTCTCTATAATTTTCCTGTAATCTACACGTAAATCTGCATATGTGTACGAAATTGCAACAACCTAAGTCAAATAGTTTGGAAGATTAGGAGGGGGGGAACATGGTCATTTTTTCGAATTTTTTTTAAAAAATCGTACTCTTTGGCTAGTAAACACTATGAAGACCGCATTTACGAAATTTCTATATAATCTTCAAATAATCTACACGTAAATCTGCATATGTGTACGAAATTGCAACATCCTAAGTCAAATAGTTTGGAAGATTAGGGGAGGGACATGGTCATTTTTTCGAATTTTTTTCAAAAAATCGTACTTTTTGGCTAGTACACACTATGAAGACCGCATTTACGAAAGTTCTCTATAATTTTCCTGTAATCTGCACGTAAATCTGCATATGAGTACGAAATTGCAACATCCTAAGTCAAATAGTTTGGAAGATTAGGAGGGGGGGACATGGTCCTTTTTTTCTAATTTTTTCCAAAAATCGTACTTTTTGGCAAGTAAACACTATGAAGACCGCATTTACGAAAGTTCTCTATAATTTTCCTGTAATCTACACTTAAATCTGCATATGTGTACAAAATTGCAACATCCTAAGTCAAAAAGTTTGGAAGATTAGGAGGGGGGGGACATGGTCATTTTTTCAAATTTTTATCAAAAAATCGTACTTTTTGGCTAGTAAACACTATGAAGACCGCATTTACAAAAGTTCTCTATAATTTTCCTGTAATCTACACGTAAATCTGCATATGTGTACGAAATTGCAACATCCTAAGTCAAATAGTTTGGAAGATTAGGAGGGGGGGGGGACATGTAGGCCTGTGCGGAAAACCGGTATACCGGTTTTTTTCCGGTTTTTCTGGAAACCGGTTTCCGGTTATGAGTTCCCGGTTTTTTTCAAAAAACCGGTTTTAGTTTTTAAACCGGTTTTTTTTTAAAACCGGTTTTCATTTTTCAACCGGTTTTTTTTGTTAAATACCGGTCTTCGAACCATTTAAACGCAATACCGAATCTAACCTACTTACCATGATGCAGGTATGCAGGAAACCATTGGTTTGAAGCAGTTTTACCGCGTAAATTTTATCAAGATGTCGGCGGTGAGTGCCGAGCATTGATTGTATCACATTTTTGAGGCCGGTTTTTTTAAGAAAAACCAGTTTTTTCAAAAACCGAAAACCGGTTTTGGATTGTCAATACCGCACAGGCCTAGTATACTCTCTTAATTTCTTGGAGTTAAATCTTACTCTTATGGCCAGTTGATCCACCTTAGTACACGGAAAGACTTTCGATTTTAATACTTAATATTATAGTATTTATTTTTACAAAATTTCGATAGGAAACTAGGATATATCGTTATATTTTCAGAATTTACTATTTCTATTTAATATTTACTATTTTCGATAGGAAATGTTAAAAGAAACTTGAATCGACATTTTGTTGGGAAAATTGCTATTGAGTTTTGGAATTAGTAAAATCGAGATTAATAAGTAATTCCTATAAAAAGGCAAATAAACCGATCTTCATGATTATTATATTATTATAGGTTACCTGTGGTAATTGACATTCCATATATTTTTAACACTTTTATATACATATAAACACAATCACCGTCACAAACGAAATCCTAACATAACCTAAACACTAACAATAATACGCACGCACATATATATGCTTAACGAATCGCACAATACATATAATGTTTGAAGGGAAAAGTTTTTTTATATACTAATCGACATAATACATTACCACTTTTGAGAAAAATCCACAAAAATCACAAGTTTCCATCTGTGAACAAGAGTTGAAGTTTGACATCCGCCAAATTCAAACTTCACTTAAAAGTTTTTACATGATATAACCGGTTTATATTGAATAAAATTATCACGTAGAAAGTATTTATTGTGTTATTTTTCACCCACTTTACGACAACGTTAATGCTTTAATCGTTTCTTTTAAGAGAGAAATTATATAATCCGAATAAGCAAATCAACAGTGACAAGACGCGCACAACGGTTAAACTGTCATAGCCGCCAATTTTCCAATAGTTAATGGAATTTCAACAAAGCATTATTTTAAAATATAATCTTTTTAATAGTAAGATGTTCAAGATGAACTTATTTTATTGTTGCTTCCTATTGAATATAGTAATATTTTTAACCTATTTTTGTAAATATTTTTATAAAAATTATTATTTAATAAAAATTAAATAATTTTAATTATTTTTTTTAGATTATACTTTTTCCTAGTTTCATTTTCCTTTTAAAAAAAGCAATCTTTCCAGTTTTAAATAGTAAATTTTAATTTCAAAATATATAAATATTAACTGTTAAAAAAGTATATTCTTCTAGTCCTGTAGTATAAAATACCATTTTACAGTTATATCCTGATTTACAATCGAACTTTTGTAAAAATACATATTATAATATTAACTATTAAAACCAAAAGTTCTTCCGTGTATAAAATGTCAGATAGTTATCTGTCAGATAAAATTTACCCGAAGCCTATTCTGTCCGATTGTAGTTTTGGATTGATCCACGAAAATATATCTGTTGGATAACTATCCATATAATCAATAATTATAATTAAAAATAAAGTTTGCACACTCCGCAATAATGTGTACTGAAGTAATTTTCCTATAAAGAATTATCTTTTCTATCATTGACATCCCAGTAAAAAATAATTTATTGGAACTTATGCAAAGGGAACTGGAACTTTGAAAGTTCCAGTTCCTTTCGTTGCATTTAAGGAATTGGAACTTTCAGAATTTTTAAATCTGAAAAACCAGTTAAAGGAGGGTTTAAAAAGTAGAAAAACAACTTAGGTGCTGATATTTGTCAATTATTGTCCCTTAGCTGAGGTTAGATACGTTTTTTAAGTGAAAAAACTAATTTATTAAATAAATTGTGTGAGACGTAGGACTGTTTACCAACAGTCGGTAAATTTGAATATGAAATTACGAAACATGTTTATTTTAGAAAATAAATAGTTTTATAACTTATAAAAAAACGTAGGAAAATTACAATAATTTATAATAATGATAAGTATTGTTTTAAAGTAAGAATACTATGTAGTAGTTTTAGAATTATTGGCAACTTGTATGCGCGCCTAAATCATAGCAGAGAGAACCCCTATTTAATACCTTCTTTCGTTTCAGGCCTGTCTCATAGGTTGTGTTATGTAAAATTTGCATTTAAAAAATTGTTTCATTTTTTATTAATAAAAATAAGAAACATATTAATTTAACATTTAAAAAAATTATTTAAATTATGGAATAAACAAAATATTTTTTTTCGTATTACTAAGTATAAACAAAATTTTATTTAAGCAATTTATGTAAAGTTTCCAATTTTTTTTATAGAATTAATTTATAAATATTTCTTAAAATTCAATATTATTCTTTTTTTATTATGGAAATCATATGTACAATTTAATTTCTAGGCACCCCATCTAAATTATTTTAATTTTAAAATAAAAGAAAAAAATTTGAATTTAAAAAAAGATTGTTTTTATTTAAGCAATTTTTGTTACGCATATAACTGCATTTAAAAAGCATTTTAAAATATGAACTATATCCTTTATACATAAGTTGTCAACAGTGCAGTAAAAAGTAACCAATATTATTTTTTCTCAATCAGTAATAATAAATAAATTTATTTAACAAAAATATACCAAATTCTTTGCTATTATAATTTGACAATCATCATACCTGTCTAAAAAAAATAGGACAATAGAAAAATGTTTTTCTATTTATTTTTTAACAGTTGGCACTTTATTTTACTTAAGTTTGACGGCTTCAATTAAAAAAGACTACATTTAATTAAAATTTTTAATTCAATTAAAAAAGTAGTAGAAAGAAACTTTTTAATCGTTTACTTTCTCTAACTTTAAATATGTTTTTGAATTTTCTTGAAAGAAAATGGTCACATAATTATAAAAAGTAGTTTACATTGCCGTATTAATTATCGTGTTCGTAATATACCTAATAATATAATATACCTTTTAAATTCAAATTTTATCTTTTATTTTGAAATTAAAATAATTTAGATGGAGTACCTAGAAATTAAATTGTATATATGATTTCCATAATAAAAAAAGAATAATATTGAATTTTAAGAAATATTTATAAATTTAATCTATAAAAAAAATTAGAAACTTTACATAAATTGCTTAAAATAAAAATTTTGTTTATACTTAGTAATACGAAAAAAAATATTTTGTTTATTCACCAACGGAGGTAGCTCAGTTGGATAAAGCGCTGGCTCTGCGGCCGCGTCGAGCCAAACATAGCTGGTTCGCGCCCCGTTAGCCTAGGTTTTTTTTTCCGACTTATGAGGTAATCCGAGTGGAAGGTTTGACGTCGAGGGTCAACGATGTGCGCTGTCGATAATTTATCCGGCACACACCGTTGAAACCCGACTGTCGGTAACCGGTTGTACTCTGGGGTGGTTTTGCCACAGTTTTCCATTCGCACTGGCGAGCAAGCCTATTACAGGCGGTCCAGGTAAATGCGAGTACTCCTAAAAAAAAGTCGTTCTGTGGACGCAAGTTGAGGTTGAGGAACGAGGATTGAAAAAGGTGGTACCCCTTGGGACGTAGAAAAAGACGTCAGCAAGGGGTACAGTAGGGAGAAAGGCTAGAAAAAGGAAAAAGGAGAAGGCTATGGGTTTTTCACCCCCGACTTAAAGCCAAAAATGGCAAAGACAAAAGGCCCTCAACCTCGCCCCTAGTTTGTTTATTCCATAATTTAAATAATTTTTTTAAATGTTAAATTAATATGTTTCTTATTTTTATTAATAAAAAATGAAACAATTTTTTAAATGCAAATTTTACATAACACAACCTATGAGACAGGCCTGAAACGAAAGAAGGTATTAAATAGGGGTTCTCTCTGCTATGATTTAGGCGCGCATACAAGTTGCCAATAATTCTAAAACTACTACATAGTATTCTTACTTTAAAACAATACTTATCATTATTATAAATTATTGTAATTTTCCTACGTTTTTTTATAAGTTATAAAACTATTTATTTTCTAAAATAAACATGTTTCGTAATTTCATATTCAAATTTACCGACTGTTGGTAAACAGTCCTACGTCTCACACAATTTATTTAATAAATTAGTTTTTTCACTTAAAAAACGTATCTAACCTCAGCTAAGGGACAATAATTGACAAATATCAGCACCTAAGTTGTTTTTCTACTTTTTAAACCCTCCTTTAACTGGTTTTTCAGATTTAAAAATTCTGAAAGTTCCAATTCCTTAAATGCAACGAAAGGAACTGGAACTTTCAAAGTTCCAGTTCCCTTTGCCCAAGTTCCAATAAATTATTTTTTACTGGGATGTGATTGTTTGAGGTTAAGTTGCAATGCGTTGACTTTATTAGTAAAGTAAATTTATTAAAATTAATAACTTTATTACATAAGTCGCAACGATTGATAAAATAAGAATCTGCAAATTTATACTCCTTTATACAGTTAAGTGAGTAACATAAACATATCAGTCCTAGATTTATCATTTTATTTTATTATCTCTACAAGTACAATTCTTTTAGTATCCAATTTGACAATGCATTTTAAGGAAACGATTTTTATTTAATGTTTTCTTTCACATTAAATGATGATTAGGATGTATTTGTAGAAATTTTCAATAATATAATATTTAAATGACTGACATGAAATTTTAAACCATACTGTATAAATTTTTGGAATTATCCGAATTATCCTTTAGTTAATTACCTATAAAAGATTTTTCTTTATAGATATTCAGAGAAAGTAAAATTTCTTTTTAAAAATAAAGTTATAAACTATAAATTTATAACATTTTTGCATTAATTAAAGCTTATAGAAGAGGTATATTATTGAAAATGATGATTCCTATAAAATAATCTATTTATTTTTACCCTACTTTTTTTTTAAATATCTATACGTATTATAAATTATTTACATATTTATCAAATTGACTTAAAACTGATTTCTGAATTTTAACTTCTACGTTTTCTTGGCAAATTATTTTTACTGTATATTAAAATAGAACTTTGCTGATTTCAAACATTTTCAAATTGTCAGGCGCATTAGTTAACTGAGAGATAAGTCTCGATTTATCTGTCGGTTAACGCTATCCAGCGGTGAATCAAGATAAAAATATTTTATCTGCCAGATAAATTTATCCGTAACTCTTATCCGGAGGTGGATCAACTGGCCATTAGTGAGATTTCACTCCAGACAGGAGGTCACTTAGGTTGAATTTCCCACTCCTATTTTAGATTGGTTAAATTAAAGCTTTTTGAAATTTTAATAACTTTATAACTTTAAAGCAATAACACATTATTTTTGAAGAATAAAAATAATAAATAAAAAAAATTCAACCTCTTTAACTAGTAACTTTCTGTCAGTAGTGTGGTATTTTTTTCTTAAGGATATTTGTTATTTATATTATTTTATAACACTTTTTTATATCACGTTTACAAATACAACATACAACTTAATACAAACGCTGAAACTATAAAACTAAAATATTTGACGCTGAGAGGTCTCGAACCCGCGACCCCTAGGCTTTCTCATATTTTTTTCATAATTTCTATAACAACATTTTAAGACAACTTTGTGAAATAAACATTTAAATATGCTATTGATTTACAAAGCAGCTCAATAAATATCGAGTGGAAGTTTCACTCAATATCGAGTGAAAATTTCACTCTAAATTGTGGAATGAATAATCACTCCAATCATTAGAGTGGATTTCTGCAGTTTTTCCATTAGATTGAGGATCTCACTCTTTTAAAGTGAATGTACATCTCACTCCTAGATTAGAGTGAAATTTTCACTCTAAGAAATTTACAGAGTACCAAATTCCAACACCCTAATTCAAAAACTCACGGTACCGTAAAAACAATTTTAACCCTTAATATACAAATATCATATGGGCCTTTTCACGTCAGAACTATCAGAGTTGTCAAGGGGTTCATCGATTTTCTTGAAACATCGTGGTATTATACTGCTATATGAGAAACTTTTTCCCTCCAAATTATTATTAAAAAACTTCCAAATTTTAGAAGATACGCCATTTTGAATATCAACATTAATTCAACAAAATTGTTAATATCTCAAAATATTATAAAGATATTTTGATGAAACTTACACATGTTTTAGTTAAAAATATGTACTTTTAAATAAAAATAAAGTCAATGAAAAAAAAAATTTTTTCGTGTAAAAAAATTGAAAAACAATTTTTAATTTAATTTTTTATTTTCTTACTCCTCTCTGACAAAAATTTTATTTATATTTTTAAATTCCTTATGAATTTACCTTTAATTTAAAAAAAAATTGATGGAGACTTTATTAGGTCCCGAGATATTAGACATTTTGTACTACCGCGCGTAGTTGTGCACTGCGTTCTTGAACACGCTAAAAGTTCCAGTAAATTGTCAACAAAATTTCTCTGCAAGACCTTTATTTAATGTCATTTTAGGTGACTATTAATGTTATTTTAAATCGGATCTGCTTAATTGCTCATGAAATTCGAAAAAACGTAAAAAATCACGAGTAAAAGTTGAAAGTTACCTTTTCTTGTTCAATTTAATAATTACGAATGATGTTTTATGAAACTTTGTGTTATATGTGCATTATGTTATGACAATTAAGTCAACTACAGCTTTTTTCAAATTCACTAAATATGCTGGTTCATTGATAAGATTGATCTTATCTTTCTTCCATTATATCCAACAATTGTTTTCGAATTCACTACTAAAATTTCTAATACTCAATTCAAAACATGTTTCAATACATAAACTACTATGCAAACCAGTACTTAGTCAAGTGTATTACTCAAGTAGCAACTGCAATATTCCTTCAAAAATCAAAATAAATATTCAGTACATTTGAAGAAAGATAAAAGAGAGTTTTCGTATCCGAAAAGATTTTCTGAATTACACATTATATGTATTTGATCATGACTGATGTTTAATAAAATGTTTTATTATGAAATGAAAAGCATGTAAGTGAATTAAACAAATTACAGTAAGATCTGAACCAATTGATTATCGTGTCTATTTTTTAAAAATAAAAGTCATTGTTTATACTTAAAAAATGTACTAATCAGAATCTTTTGTATTTCTTCGTGAAACAAATAATTTTTAATATTAAATTGAACAAGAAAAGGTAACTTTCAACTTTTACTTCAAGATGAAACTAATAAACTTTGCGACAAAAATTATAGTAACAAAAATATAATTTTACTCGTGATTTTTTACGTTTTTTCGAATTTCATGAGCAATTAAGCAGATCCGATTTTAAATAACATTAATAGTCACCTAAAATGCCATTAAATAAAGGTCCTGCAGACAAATTTGTTTGACAATTTACTGGAACTTTCAGCGTGTTCAAGAACGCAGTGCACAACTACGCGCGGTAGTACAAAATGTCTAATATCTCGGGACCTAATAAAGTCTCCATCAATTTTTTTTGAATTAAAGGTATATTCATAAGGAATTTAAAAATATAAATAAAATTTCTGTCAGAGAGGAGTAAAAAAATAAAAAATTGATTTAAAAATTGTTTTTTAATTTTTTTACACGAAAAAATTTTTTTTTTCATTGACTTTATTTTTATTTAAAAGTACATATTTTTAACTAAAACATGTGTAAGTTTCATCAAAATATCTTTATAATATTTTGAGATATTAACAATTTTGTTGAATTAATGTTGATATTCAAAATGGCGTATCTTCTAAAATTTGGAAGTTTTTTAATAATAATTTGGAGGGAAAAAGTTTCTCATATAGCAGTATAATTTATTGGAATCCGTTAAAGCGTTCTCGAGATATCTTGTTCACAAAAAACGCTGTACACACACACACACATACATCTGGACATTTGCTTAGGAATGAAAATTTACGCTTTTTAGATAAAATAAGTCGATTTACCCTGCTGAGAGTAAAAAGATAGAAATCCTATCATTTGGAATCATTTTTTGCCTGTGAGATAGAAAAAGTTAAGAAATTTTATCTCAATCTATCATACATTTATTAAACGTTATCTGATCCTATTTCTTATGTCTTTAAACCTATCCCTTTCATTCTTTTGTCTATGTCGTATTATATCATCTCAATCTTTTTTTAACCCTGTCTATTAATTCTTATCTGCTTTTATCTTCTCTCAATATTTCTTTATTCAGTTCTACATCTCTGTTTATATTAAGAATTGCATATCTCTTCCAATAACTTCACTTCAATCTTACCCTATCCTTGCTTTATCACACTATCACATTCTATCCTCTAATGAATAAAATGTACAGTCTGTCCCTTTCAATAACCTCTTTTAAATCTTAATCAATTTTCTTAATTCAAACTTATTAATTTTTCTATGCTTTGTCAATAACATCAATAACCAATCTCTTTCTGTTATTTACTCTATTCCTGTCTTAACCTTGAAATTGTAGCTATTTTTCACAGTTACGAAAATTCTATCTATTTCAATCAACTAGTTTCAATCTTGGTCCATCCCTTACTATCATTACTCTATCTTTTTTTTTCTTTTAATAAATAAATTGAGTTACAAGTCACTTTTAATCACTTTTTTAAAATATTATCCTATCCTTTTTCTATCGCACTCCATCACATTTTATCACATAATGAATAAAATGTAAAGCCTATCTCTTTCAATCGCCTTTTTTACCTTAACCGATTTTCTCGATACCCTCCTGCTAAGAGTAAAAAGATAGAAATCCTATCAGTTTGAATCATTTTTATTCGTGAGATAGAAAGAGTTAGGAAATATTAACTCATTCTATCACACGTGTGTGTATCAAGTGTTATCTGATCTTATCTCTTGTGACTTCAAACCTATTTGATGTATATTTGAAAAGGATACCCTTTTCATTCTTTGTCCATGTCTTATTACTTCATTTAAATCTTTTTCTTTGCCTTGTCTATCAATCCCTATCCACTTTTATCTTCTCTCTATATATCTTCATTCCGTTCAACCACTCTGATATACTATGAATTGGATATCTCCTCCAATCACTTTATTTCCATTTCATCCTATTCTTTTTTATCGCAATCTATTGCATTCAATCTTCTAATAAATAAAAAATATAGACTATCCTCTTCAACCGTCTCTTTTCTATCTTAACCTATTTTCTTAATGACCACAGATTACTGTTTCCATCTTTCTTCAATAACATCAACATCCAATCTCTTTCAGTTTTTCCTTCTCTATTACAGTCTATTTCGTGACATTGTAACTGCACGTATTTTTTATAATTATGAATATCCTATCTACTTTAATCAAGAATTTTCAATCTTTGTCAATCTCTTACTACTCTAACTCTATATTATTCTTTTTTTCAGTAAATAAACTGAATAACTAGTACCATCTAATCATCTTTCTTTAATCTCACTCTATACTTTCTAAATTGCTCTCCATCGCATCTTATCTTTTAATGAATAAAACGTACAGCCTATCCTTTTTAATCTCCACTTTTTTATCCTAACCCATTTTCTAAATCTCTAAATATTACTTTTTCTGTCCTTGATCAATCACATTAATATCCGATCTCTTTCAGGTTTTCTTTCTCTATTCCAGTCTATTCCCGAACATCCCGTGTAGAAATTGCCAAGTTTGTTCCCGATTTGCGGTTTGGCCCAGATCGGGGCTACCACATTATGGCCAAAAGATGGTAAATTTTGTGGCCCATCTTTGGGCCTTACTTGCCAGAGAAAGATATATGTCGCTACTGAAGCATTATATTTTTATGTATATTGTGTTGAATACCACATTGTACTATATATGTGTAACAAAGGGACTCCGTTTTGGATATTTGCCGGGGCGGACGTGTTTCTGTCGCCTCTTTGTCTAGTGGGACTTCATTTTTATATAAAATGGCCGAAAGGCTTATAAATCGGTCTTGTGATTTTCTTTAAGTTGTGAATTTCTGTTATTTGAATTAAAGTTATAAATTGTGGCTAATTTGTTTAAAGTTTAAACCTTTGATCGATGTATCGATTTATTGCTGCCTGTCAATATGCTTTAAATAACCACAACAGTAAGTATATTTAATCTATTTATAGTATAGTGTATACGATGCATTTTTAATTTTAATATCGTTGTTAATATTTAAAATTCACATTTACTCTTTTAAGTATTTTAAAATTGCATTCAAAGGTTAGTTTCTTCTTATTCAAATCACAGAAAACCTTTAGGTTTTATTTTAACTATTAAATGATATTATTGTAACATAAGATGCTGGTAAATAAAGTGATTTTGCAACTCAAAATCTGATATTAAAATAACTCTTTTTTATTCTCGTGAAATGAAATTAATTTATAAAGGATAACATTTCGTCAACTTTTAGGATATATTTCTAAATTAAAGTGGGGTTAGAAGAAACAATATTTTTGTACTAGTACTATTAAAAAGAATATAATACACTTAAATTAGCAATTTCCACATTAAATTACTTATTCTTTTATTATACCTACAAATTTCTTAAATTTAAATTATTGTTTCAGATGTTTTTACGGAGTAATTTCAACTCAGAAGAAAATTTACTGGCACAACTAATAGGAATTGTATTTAGCAGTAGCGAAGATTGGAATGGCCACGGCGGAAATAGAGTTTAAAATTAAATATTTGTAATGTGATTAATAGTTTTATAAATAAAAACCCTGTTCATTAACATAAATATTTGATTTAATATTTTGTATTAATTCAGTAAATTTTTCAAAAATTACTAGTTGGGTCCCGGTTTGGGCCACATTTGGCCCACAATTTATTTTACCACATTAGGGCCACATCTGGCAAGGCGTTTCATCCCTATTATGGCACAATAATGGTTGCCAAACTTGGGCCACTTTTTGCCATATTAGGCCCATACTGGGACCACATTGAAATTTCTACACGGGATTGTGACTGTAGCTATTTCTCATCTACCCGTGTAGAAATTGCCATGTTTCTTCCCGATTTGCGGTTTGGCCCAGATCGGGACTGCCACATTATGGCCAAAAGATAGTAAATTCTGTGGCCCATTTTTGGGCCTCATTAGCCAGAGAAAGATAGATGTCACTACTGTAGTATTATATATTGATATATATTATGTTGAACACACATTGTATGTGCAAAAGAAGTGTCGAATAAGTTAAGATTTTGTTAATAATTGTGACTAATTTGTTTAAACTATTAAGTTGACAATGCTTAAAGAAAAAAGTACTCGCAGAGTTAGAAAGCATAGATTAATAGCTGCCTGTCAATATGCTTTGAATAACCACAACAGTAAGTATATTTAACCTCTATCTTTAATAGTGTATATATTATGTATTTTTAATTTTAATATCATTGTTGATATTTAAAATTCACATTTATGCTTTAAAGTATTTTAATATCTCGTTCTTAAAATATGTTTTACTTTTACAAAAGGTTAGTTTCTTCTTACTTACTTGAATCACAGGAAACTTTTAGGTTTTATTTTAAATGTTAAATGATATTATTATAACATTAGATGCTGGTAAATAAAGTGATTTTGCAACTCAAACTCTGATATTAAAACAACACTTCCTTTTTATCGTGAAATTAAATTAATTTATCAAGAATAACATGTTTTCAACTTTTAGGTTATGTTTGTAAAAAATTGTTTTTTGCCAATGAAAAGTGTTTTTATTTCTCTTGAGTGTAATTTTAGACTGCACGAATCAATTTTAAAGCCTTTCATTCAATATATAGATATAGATACAGCTTCAGAATATAATTTAAAAATTTGTAAGGTTCAACAGTTTAAAATATTTTAAAATCGTGTCTTTTAAAATATATCTGTAAATACATATATATATTTACAGATACTGATGCTGACGATGAAACTGATGAATTATCAGAAGTGGAAGAGCTTTACGGTGATGAAGAAGTGGTTGTAAATCGCTAGGATCATGTGCAAAATAATGAAGAAAATGTTAGAAATGATGAAAATGACAATGCTGTTAATAATTATATTTATAACGAAAACTACACCGATAATGAAGACAACGATACTGATAATGAAAACAGCAATAGTGAAAATGAGGATTATAATGAAAATTACTTTAATGAAGACGACAGTAACGATTCCGATGGGAATTATGACGAAGACAATGATGAATTTCAAGATGGAATACAGGAAATCAATGCAGAACCCAGACTTGTAATCAAACAACTCCAAGAATGGGCTATTAATAGGAAAATTGAACACAATAGTTTAGAAGAATTGCTGGATATTTTGCGGCAACCATTTATTCCCCAATTGCCTAAGTCAGCAAAAACATTTCTGAGGACATATTATGCTGATTATGATATCAAACAAATGTCAGATGCCGATGGATCTAATGGAGAATATGTTTATTTTAGAATTTCCAAAGGACTTCATGAATGTATAGATGCGAATGTGCATTCTAAATCAACAATTTTTCTGCAATATAACGTTGACGGTATTTCATTAACAAAATCAGGAGATTTTGGGTTATTTCGGCAAGAGTATTTTACAATCCTGAAATCTATAGCCCTTTTCCAGTAGCTATTTACTGTGGAAATTCGAAACCAAATTCTGTAGATGACTTTTTAAAAGATTTAATTGATGAAATTAATGTTTTAAATGCTGAAGGCATTCGCATAGAAAATAAGCAGTTTAATGTACGTTTGCATTGTTTTATTTGCGATATGCCAGCAAGAGCTTTTTTGAAATGTATAAAAGGACACACAGGGTATTTTGCCTGTGAAAGATGTTTAATTAAGGGTTATAAGCAGAATTCTGTAACAGAATATCCTGAGATTGATTGTGAAGAAAGAACAGATGAATCATTTCGCAATCAATCACAAGTCGAACACCATAAAGGGATATCTCCTCTTTTACAAGTGATACCTTTCATAAATTTAATATTTACGTTTGTCTTAGACTTCATGCATCTTGTTTGTGAAGGAATAATGAAGAGAATGTTAATGCGCTGGTTCGTTCTATCAGGTCGTGCAAAAGTTAGCATTCAGTTATCAAATGGAGTATCAAGAAGACTTCAACAAATTCGGAAGCACGTACCATCCGAATTTCAACGTAAAACTCGAACTTTAAAGTCATTAAAAAAATGGAAAGCAACAGAGTTCAGATTTTTTCTCCTTTATTGTGGACCTATAGTTTTAAAGAGAATTTTGAAGGAGAATTACTCTAAAAACTTCATGTTATTACACGTTGCTTGCAGAATATTAAGTAACGATTATTTAATTAAGAAATATCACGACCTCGCTAAGATATACTTACGACATTTTTTTGTAGGATTGGGAATTTTATATCATAAGATGCAAGTTTTAAATTCGCATTGTGCACTTCATATAACTAGCGATGTTATTGCTATGGGATGTAATGTTAGTAAAATTACAGCGTTTCCATTTGAAAACTTTTTAGGAAAGTTAACTGGTCTTATTCGCACGCCTTTTCGGCCATTAGCTCAAATATGCCGTAGATTGCACGAAATTTATGTGTCTGATCCTCCGAAACCTCAAAAACCATATCGTTTGCAAATCTTAAAAATGACTGGGACAAATATTCTGGAATTAAAATATAAACAGTATATTTTAAAAACAAAGTGTGCTGATAATGTAGTAATGCTTCGAAACAAAAAGGTTTTTAAAATTAATCGAATATATCGTGTTGATCAAGAAGTAAAAATTGAAGGGAATTTATGGAAAATTAAAAAATCATTATTTTATTATCCAACGGACTCAAAAGATCTTCATATGTGGGAACTTTTCAAAGATCCAGAAATTAGTTCTTGCATCTACAACGTTGAGGATATTTTAGTTAAAATGGTAAAGCTACAGTTGAATTTGGAAATTGATGGTCCAGAGAAAGTTTACGTAATGCCCCTCTTGCATTGTTAATTTTTATTCAGGCAAAGAATATTAGAAAATATTATATAATTAAGAGTGTGAATCTAAAACTGTACGTATTTGTATGGGTCCTTTGTTTTAGATTATAATATTCCTATTAAGAATAAGCATTTTTATTATATAATTATTTGTTTTATCTTCAAACTATATGTATCTCAATTCCTATTATAAATACAATATTTAAAGAATTAAACAACATTTTTATAATTGTTATTTATTCACTTTTAAAAATATTTTTCATAATAAAAAAATGTTAATACTTTTTAAATTTTTGACTAAGGTTCGTCTATACATATAATTGGGTTTCTTATACTTGAATTAATTTTTTAAATTTCCGCGCAAAATCGTAATGTATATATCGATTGTGCCAACTTATAGGAAAATAAAATATGATTATAATTTTTAGAATATTTTCAAAGCAATATTAAGTTCTCCTTACAATCTATTAAAAATAACTACTTTTAAATTATATATAACGTACATATTTAATTGAAATATGTGTATTTAGTTTAATATCTTTAAATTGATGCGAAATTTACAACGGTTCCTTTAGGTTAGGTTGCCAAAGTACCAACATCAATGTTACGAACCATGATTTCGAGTACAAGTGACGCTTAGAAAACGCGGATTTTTCCTGTTTTATGATTTGTTTTCCATGTTATTTAATTTAAAGTTTATATTTTTAAATCACAACAAAAAACACAAGTTTACAACACTCATTCTTCAAAGCTATATTGGTAAGTATGCTATATAATATATCTCTTTGTTTAGAGTGAATTCCTAACCTTATTTCAATCAGAGTTTGTGTGTTTTAAACAATATTGTTTTTAAAAAATTATTGTCAATTTAACTATGATGAATACACGTATATAGCAATTACTTATTATAGAAATGTTTTTGTTCTTGCTTTGTTTAGTAAACAACATATAGAATATGCAGCGGCTAGTGGTGCCATCCTTGAGACAATTTCAAATGGTAGAATTTTTGGGTACGATACAAAAAATGCGATCGGTTGATTTTGTTCCAACAAAATGGATTCGCTATGATCATTTAAAAAATAAATTTGTTTCAAAGTTTATGCCGCCTCCTTATAATGAACAAACAAATGCCATGTTACAAACTTTTATAAAAAATCAAGTGCTTGAAGTTCATGATTATTGGCTTGAGTATGAGATTGATGTTGTTGGTGATGCCGGTAAGTTTTTAATACATTAATTTTTGTTTACATTATGCTTTTTGTTTCTTGGAATTTAGTTATCTTACTTTTTTATTAAAAATCTGTCAAAAATAAGCTGTTTTCAAAAGAAATAGATATTTTTTTTCAATCAAAAGAATAGAAGTAGTTAGATGTACAATGGTTTCTTAAATTTAACAGTATTTCTTATAGTAATTATAATTATAATAATTTTAATTATTTAATGTATAATTATAATTATAATTCTTATATATAAACATTACTTGGCCTATTTAAAAGCCGTACATTTTTGCATGTAATATAACATATTATTCTTGATATGAAATAGTTTTCTAGAAGCTCATGGATTTAGATATTAAATTTAAAAAGTTTGGAACTTTTAACGCTTTTTATTAGCAGAAAATTAATTTTACAAATTATAAAATTAATAATTTCATCAAACCCTTCAAAATGTATTTAAAACTACTCAGATATTAAAAAAATATAGATTTTAGTTATTGAAATATTCTTAACTTTCATTACATTAGAAGAAATTTAGGTTTTTAAATTTTAATTTAATTTTAATTTTTTCTGCAAAATGTACAACTGTACCTTTCAGAATTTGGTGATATCAATTATAATAAAATTTAATTTAGTGTGAAAAGCCATTTTTTATATTAAGATTATTTTAATTATTTTCAGAAACTTACAAAGAAGCTGAAGGGAAGCTCAAAGATTTAAATAAAAAAAGAATTGTATACACAAGCGATTCTGACATGAATTCAGAAGAAAAAGCTATTTGTGTAAAAGATAAAATTAAAAGTAATTGTGTCGCAAGTGCAGAAGCAATTTTTTCTGTTCCAAGTTTTGGAAGTCCAAAAATCAATACAAGAAAAGGTAAATATTATTTTTTAAATTTCAGTAATAATTTACGAAGGTCTTTTATTATGAAAGGTACGAAGTAAAATAAAATTTTGAATTACAAAATATTAATAGAATGCTTTCTAATTGATACATAACAAAAATATCACCTATACATTTTTTTTTCTTTACTACTTTGTAACTAAACTAAAAGTATTTTACAGTTAAGGAGAAAAAGACAAATAATAAAAAGAAAATCATAAAATCAATCAAAAATAGTTGTAAACAATCTTTAAAACAATCTAATTCTGATCTACATTCTGCATCATTAACAATGGTTCAAGGTTATATTCAAAATTTAAAGTAATTTTAATTTTAAATTATGTAATAATAGTAGTGATTAAATTTTGCAATATTTTACAGAGGACAATGATTTTGTTATCAGTAAATACACGAAAAACAAAGTTGAGACAATTGGCTTAAAAGGTATGTCTGATTTGCAAACAAAAATTTAACCTTCATTCATTATTTTCTTTATATCATAAGTATTAAAAATAATTTAAATATATTTTTCAGATTTGGAAAACGTATTTGATGATATTCAGCAAAAAGAATCTTGCAACAATCCAGGACAAAGTTTATCCACAGCAATTATACAAGATGCATGTGGAACAATTCAAAATAACAAAAACCATACAAATAATTTTGATAAAGTCTTTGCATCATTACTCAATCAAGGTTAACAAAAATTTTATTTTTTAAATTAAGAAAATATTAAAATTTTCATATACTTCTTACCTTACTAGTGTTTATTGATACTACGAATGATTAAAGATTTCTAAAATACATTTTTAAAATTTAACAGATAACCTTACTTCAAATGAAGCTACTAAAGAAAGGAACTTTAATTCAATTCAAGAAGAAAGTAAGATATAAATGAATAAGTATTTTTTAAATGCACTTTTAAATAATAGCAAAAATCCAATTTTTTACTCGTTCGGACAAATATCGGATATGTGAGAAGACAGCACTGACTATTTAACAGTTATATTGATTCGAATTATCTCTGCAAGAATCATTATAAAGGTTTAGTAGTCAGTAATGTTTTCTATTTCTAAAAAACTGAGTTTCGCATTAAGCTTATTTTAATTTTTCAGGTGACATATCCTCTGCTACTCCGGTAGTAATAATACAAGATCAAGAACCATATGAAAGTTCAGAGTAAGTAACATAAAATCGATTTATTACATTAACAAATTTTCTTCTTTTAAAAACTAAAAGTTAAAGAGGATATTTCTTTCAAAGAAAAATTTATTCCATTATATTTTAGAATTTTTCTATTTATGAAAGTGCTTTTAAATGTTTCAGAGGATGACTGTGTATCTAAAAAAAGAAAATTACATTCTTCTACAGCAGGAGGTATGTTTAAAATTATATAAATTCAGGACGCATTTTGTTAATTATTTATTTCTTTTTTTCCTAAAACAGATTCAAAAGAAAGGTTGAATAAAAACCAGAAAGAAATAGAAAGTGGAGACCCGATGACATCTATTCTGAAAGCGTGTAAGTCAGGTTTAACGATTTAATTGTACTTTAATTTGTCCGATTGTTCTACTACACTGAAAAAAATATGCTTGTCAAAATCAACTATTTGTCTATAGTTGAAGCCATTTTAGTTAAAATGACAAGGATTCCAAGTTAAGCTTGCAATCGAAGCAAAGTTAGTTCTAATACACATCAAACTTGTTGTTTGTAATTCTTAAAAACGGGGGAAAAAATTGTCAATCAGCTAAAAATTTACAGTTTTCTATAGTGCAAATGAGTAAAGTTGTATTACATAATCTTAAAATAATACAAAAGTATACATTAAACTTTTAATAATGTTTTTTGAAAATGTCAAATCAACATAACCTTCAAATATATGACGGCCACAACAAAGTCATTTACCGTAACCACTAATGTTTTAGAGATAGAAAATATCAATATTTTATGAAATAATAGACTTTCTGAGTAATAAAAACAGTCGGTCCCACAATTTCTGATGTTCAATATAATATAATTTCTAATTTCTTAGACTGAAAATTATCCTTGTATTTTAACTAGGCTTCCCTAGTTGGCGCCTTAACTAACAGGGAAAACTGGTTGATTCCTTGTGTACGGGTGCAAGGGATTTTTTTCAGTGTAGATAAAAATTATCATTTTACAATACGTTTCAGTTAACATTGTACTACAAGAAATTAGAACTGTACAAGCAGATGTGAAAGCATTGACTTTAAAAACTGAAAGTCTTGCGATAGCTCTGGAAGCTGTAATCGGCACTTCTTATAATAATAAAAAATCTTTTGCGGAAGAATATTCCTTAGATTTGCCTATAAATTCTATTAAAGGATTAATGGATTTTGATCAAAAATTAAAAACAGATGACAATTGTTGCAAATATTTTGTAAGTATTTAGGATTTTTTAGCACTTTCTTTAAAATATATCCTCCTTACAAAAAAAAATGTACATGTTTCTCTTGATTGTAATACATTTAATAGATTTTTATACTAAAAGACTGAAGATTTAAATCTCTGTACAATTGTTTGAAATTTCAATATTACAGGTTAGAAGAGAAACGTACTTTTCCGAATATTTTGTATGTTTCATATGAAATTTCCCAACAATATACCAAAGATATAATAGTTATATATTAATGTATGTTCTTTACGATTTTTGGAATGTTTCTTAGGATAGTTCATAAAGGAGATTATGTATATCAATATATTATTTATATAGAGTTTGGTATATTCCTCATAAATTTTGTATGCAGCACACGAAATATTGGGATAAATTACGTTTTTGCCTAACCTATAACATAACATATTAAAATTACAATTATTTTCTACTAAGATTAAAGTCTTAAATCTCTCAGTGTGTTGATTATCATACCATATACTTACGAAATTTTTTATGCATTTAAAATATAGAAATCTTCACTGGTTCTGTCCTTCGATAGAAATAACAATGTTAGAAAGTCATTAACGAACATTATTAAAAAATACATTGTCCGAGAAGTAGCAATGATATTGACATCAACCAAAAAAGTCAAGGAAAAAATTTTGTTTAAAGAATTAACGATGCGTTCCTGCATATTGAGTAAGATAATATTTTATTTCTATTGTATCCTTGTTCATTTAAATTAAAAAAATTAATGTTTTGTCTAAATTAAAGAAGAGACTACTATTAAAAAAGGGAAAATACACTTCGATTAGCATTTTCAAAATTAAATTACTTATTCTATTATTATACTTATAAATTTCTTAAATTTAAATTATTGTTTCAGATGTTTTCACGGATAAATTTCAACTCTCAGAAGAAAATTTACTAGCACAACTAGGAATAGTATTTAGCAACGCCAAAGATTGGAATGGCCATAGGAGAGATAGAGTTTAAAATTAAATATATTAAATATATTATCATTTGTTGTAAGGTTAATAGTTCTATAAATAAAAAGCATGTGCAATAACATAAAAAAAATTTAATATTTTTTATTGATTCAATTAATTTTTTAAAAATTACTAGTTTGGTCCCGGTTTGGCCCACAATTTATTTTGCCACATTAGGGCCACATCGGGTAAGGCGTTTCATTCCTATTATGGCCCAAAAATGGTTGCCAAACTTGGGCCACATTTTGCCATACTAGGCCCATACTGGGACCACATTGAAATTTCTACACGGGTAAGCGCATGTGCAAACCCACTAGGGTAGCTGTCCTGCAATTTGATGATATAATAAGGGTTGGAAAGAGATAAAATATTTTTTTAATTTGAGCAATAAAGGTAAGGATACACTGAGAAAAAAATGCTATTAAATCAATTACATATTGGTTTGATCTAACAAATGGCATATTCAATATCGTTCGAACAAATATGTAGTGATTTTAATAGTGCGTACTTTCATTTTTAATATTATTAAAACTATAGCATATACTATTGCTTATATGCATGATGCTATAAAATGAATGTTGCTGCATTTTAAGTTTTATTGACTGTTACATTAAAAAGAAATAGTTTAGTCCTTTCATTTAAGAAAATTAATTTATTGAACCAAAAGCAAAAGATAACTGTAAAATAAAATAAAATATCGGTCTTTTTCTTATTCAGCTTTATCTTACACCGGCTCAACTCCTCCCTCAGTCCTGAACTGTTGTACACTACCTAATTTCGCCGTACATATTTTTTTTTATTTCAGAATATTTTTAATTTTAGTGAAAAATATCTAGCTGCAGCAATATCACGGAGACGGTCACCCATATAATCTCTAATCAGTAACCATGCTTGACTTTGTTTAACTTTCGTGATCGCGAGGTCAGAGCCGCTCCGCAACCTCGTATTGAGGATTGAAATAATTCTTTTTTATCTTTAATATAAGCAAACGGTTTCAGAATATTATTTTACCATGTCCTCAAGATTTTCTTAATAATTATAATAGTTTATGAAAATGCCCCTTCACTGGGAATGTTGCATATTAATAATTACCAAGATAGATGTTTCTTATGTAATTTTTTCCGCCAAATACGATTTTCGTAATAAAACAATTGTTTAAACATCGCTGTTATTGTTATAAACAAATTATGTTGCAAAAATCAAATGCTTAAAATTTCAAATCGAATTTAAACAATTTCTAATTGATCTAGAGATCTGAAAATTTATATGCACATTCAGAACTAACAACAATACCATAATTCACAATTTATTATTGATCTATTTAACTAGGTCGCTAATGACGGGTATACATCTTAACTCGTCTCCGAGAGTTAAGATTTAATTTTTCTCAGATAGTTTTGATATTCATATTTAAGGTTCAATGCAATAATTATTTGTTTAAAGCAGGAATAATTGTATCAAAAATTTAAAAAAAAATAACAATTTTACAATTTTAAAAAATTCATAACCTTTTAATTATTGACTTTAATCAAAAATACCAAGAATCATTTTTCTTTTAAGAAGACCTATATTTTCATAAAAAAATTTTGTCAGAGTTGAGTAGTATAAGTTAAAAATTTTGTCGGGCTAAACATTTTTTTTAAATTTGCTTAAAAAAGTAAAAAAAAGTTTGTTTTCGATCAGGACTGATCGCATTGACCGAATTCATTTCAAATCAGGCAGGCTAGACCTGTTCGGGACTGAATGTAATTTTTGCCTTTAAAATGTCGTTTTATAAAGAATTTTAGACGACACGTATTTTTTATTTTGCTGAAAATTTTTTTTTTTTGGAAGTTATAAGGATTTTTAGTTTAAAAGTCGGAAACTTCGTTTCTACAAAATTTAGGGGGAAAAATCTTTAAAGTGTTGGAACTTTATAAGTAATTAAGATAATTTATTTTTTCTTCTTGCATCTGAAAGGGCTTTTGTTCGTCTTTCCAAATCTATTGGAAAAATTAAAAAATATTAAAAAATAACAAAATGGCGGTCATTTTACTAAAAAACTTAAAATTTAATTTACTCAAAAACCCAACCTTTTTTTTTCTCAAAATTTTTTTGGGAATTGTGGTCATAGGGAGGAATATTTTCTATGAGAATTTAACTTGTGCCCGATTATGGTGCAAGAGAAAAAAAAATTTTTAGTTTTTTAAAGCGAAACATCATTTTTCTCAAGAAATACACTAGATATAAAAAAATTTCTTAAATAAAAGTTGTTTGTCTTTAAAAAATCTAAAATAATGTCTTCTGTCATTTTTTTTTTATTTTGCGTTTTTTCAGTGAATTTTGAAAAAAATCAATAAAACTCTCTGTTGTTAAACTCTTTTGAACTTTAAACAAAAATAATGATGACATTTCCATGCAAAAATCATGTAACTATTATCTTTAGTTTTTTCAAATATTATATATAACTCATTAACGTCTCAATATTTATACTCGCTATTACTTTATTGAACACAAAAATTGTCAACAATTGTAACTTTAGTGACACCAAAGATAATTAACTATTTATATGTTACTGTGGAAGAAAAAATTTTTAAATCAAAAAAATATTGATATCGACATTAAAAATGCAACAAATGTGAGTGTTTAATCAATTTTTTTCATAATTAACTGAAAAAACGCAAAATAAAGAAAAATGACAGAAGACATTATTTTAGATTTTTTAAAGACAAACAACTTTTATTTAAGAAATTTTTTCATATCTAGTGTATTTCTTGAGAAAAATTATGTTTCGCTTTAAAAAACTAAAAAAAAATTTTTTCTCTTGTACCATAATCGGGCACAAGTTAAATTCTCATGGAAGATATTCCTCCCTATGACCACAATTCCCAAAAAAATTTTGAGCAAAAAAAAAGGTGGGGTTTTTGAGTAAATTCAATTTTAAGTTTTTTACTAAAATGACCGCCATTTTGTTATTTTTTAATATTTTTTAATTTTTCCAATGGATTTGGAAAGACGAACAAAAGCCCTTTCAGATGCAAGAAGAAAAAATAAATTATCCTAATTACTTAGAAAGTTCCAACACTTTAAAGATTTTTCCCCCTAATTTTGTAGAAACGAAGTTTCCGACTTTTAAACTTCAAATCCTTATAACTTCCAAAAAAAAATTTTTTCAGCTAAATAAAAAAATACGTGTCGTCTAAAATTCTTTATAAAACGACATTTTAAAGGCAAAAATTACTTTCAGTCCCGAACAGGTCTAGCCTGCCTGATTTGAAATGAATTCGGTCCATTACATTTTTAAGACCTTGAAGTACACGAAACCGTCAAAAACCAAAAATCGATTTTTTTGGTAATAAGTACCATTTTCTCAGACGCGGTCACATAATGTACTTTGTTTTATTTTATTTTATTTATTTTTTATTTATTTATTTATAAAGTTCCTAGGTTTTAAATTAAAAAATGCAAAAATGCATTTTATTATTTCTATATTTTATATAATACAATTCAATAAATAGTTTTACCGATCTATTAAATGTACTTTCAATTTTATAGCATCTGCATTTGAACGTATGTGAATATGCCGTTTATAATAACAAAAGCTGGTGCTATTGATTCAAAAGCATATTGCATCATCTGAAATATATATTTATACAAACTGTAAATAATATTTACTGATATAACAAGTTATATTTATTTTAAACCATATAAAATAACTTAAAATTAACTATTTCTCTCTATCTTATAACTACTTTAAATAATTCTATTAAAAACATCATGATTTTAATTTAAAAATATGAATTGTTATATTTTAATATGTATTAGTATAATTGATTACAGATATTATTGATTAAAAAGAATTGAATTCAATAGCATCGGCACTATTAATTCAACAGTTTCTTTTTCTCACGGTAGAAAAGATAAGATAGATATACTTTAACTCAGGTTATAGAGTTAAGAATAGGATGAGCTAAAAATAAACGATAGTTATGAAGAATAGAAAAAGATGGATATATTTTAAATCAGGTTATAGATTTAGGCATACAATGAGATAAAAATGAAGGATATAGTTATGAGGAATTGAAAAATATCCATCCCTACTGCAAGTAAACGGATTCAAATTTTATCCGCTTGAATCCATCTTTTATCCATTGATATACGTTAGAATACTTTTTCTTTACTTCTCCATCCATTTGAATTAGCTGTCTATCCATCTATTCTTTTAAATACTATTTACACCTGTTCAGTATATACGTATTAATCAGCGCAAATCATGTTCTAACCAATTTTATAGTTTGATTAAAAAAGTGTCTGGCTATCTGTCTAAATCCGCAGTTTTCTATCTGCATCTTAATCTTTGTCTATCCCTGTGCAACTTTACATTTTTTTATGAGCTGCTACGGATAAAAGATGTATCAGCATGAATCTTTTTTAATCGGTTTCAATCTCTGCTAAGAGTAAAAGAATAAAAAGAGATAGAAAGTAAGTGATAGAAAGAAATTGAATTTTCCATGTCCGGCAAAACGCGATTTTTATTCCTAAAACTCTTTCTCTTCCTATCTCTGTTCTATCCGATGTCTTCAATATTTCTCTATAACTTTCAATCATTCAGTCTACCCCAAATATTTTAGAATATCTATTTTTTTCTATGCCTAAGTTTATTACCAAAAAAGAATATCTAGTTTTTTCTATTCCTTTTATTTTATCTCTAACTATATAACTAAAATTAAATGATCCCTGCTGAAAGTAGAAATATTTAAACGAATAGAAAATAACGGATAAAAAATGACAGAAATTTTCTATCCATTTGAATCCCTGCGTCTAATCGTTTATATTCTTTTATATCTTTTTCTATCCATCCAACTGTAAATTTTTAATTTATTTGTTAAAAATCAATGAAGTAAATTATTACAATTTATACATAGTAAACATAATACCGAAATACATAAATTGAAATCAAACCTGAAACAGAAAAATCAGCTCGTATGAAGACTTGAACCCGGGCCTCTCGATGTCTAAGTCCTTGCTGCTAGCCACTGGACCACCTAAGAATATGAAAGTTTTTACAAAGACAGTCTAATGAATGTAAGGTTACAGTCTATTTCCATTTTCTATCCTTGTTTATCAGTTTAAATCATTTTCTATCCGCTTTAATCTTTTCAGTATAAAACCGTTTGTCTACACGTCTGAAACCGTAGTTTTCAATCTATCTTTCCCTGCGTCAGCTATTATAATATTTATCGCTAACAGTTATTAATAATAGATTAATTCACGCAAATCTTTCTATATCCAGTTCATTTCATTGATTAAACAAATACAGTAGAACGTCTATAATTTCAAGGTCCTATAATTTCAAGTTTCTCCTATTCTGGCCCCCCACCATATAGTCAAACCATGACGTTTATAAATGGCGGAACTCTCTTGCCTGTCAACATCTTGCGCAGAAACTTACTGCGCAACAATTTTCTCCTCAAAAGACCCAGCGTCTATAATTTCAAGCCCTCCCAAAATGTTGAAATTATAGACGTTCTACTGTACTCCTATAACCATTCGAATCTGTAGAATTTGTACTATTTCTCGATTCGTCTCTATCTGTAAGTTACTTTTAAAAAACCTTGATTGAGGATAAAAAGCTGTCTTTGCAAAGCTTTTGATACTTTCAGAGTGTTGCACTATCAAGAGGTGGCGCAACGTCAACGTCTATCTCTGTCTTATAGACAGAGATGGTCTTAGATGGTCCAGTGGCTAGCAGCAAGGATTTCGACATCGAGAGGCCCGGGATCAAGTCTTCATACGAGCTGATTTTTCTGCTTTCAGGTTTGATTTCAATTTATGTATTTCGGTATTATGTTTACTATGTATAAATTGTAATAATTTACTACATTGATTTTTAACAAATAAATTAAAAATTTACAGTTGGACGGATAGAAAAAGAGATAAAAGAATATAAACGATTAGGCGCAGAGATTTAAATGGAAAGAAAAGTTCTATCTTGTTTTATCCGTTATTTTCTATTCGTTTAAATACGTCTACTTTAAGTAGGGATCATTTACTTTTAGTTTATAGTTAGAGATAGAATGAAGTAAATAAAAAGAATAGAAAAGACTAGATATTCTTTTTTGGAAAATAAACTTAGGCATAGGAAAAGATAGATATTCCAAAATATTTGGGATAGACTGAATGATTGAAAGACATAGAAAAATATTGAAGCCGTCGGATAGATCAGAGATAGGAAGAGAAAGAGTTTTAGGAATGCAAATCGCGTATTTCCCGGACATAGAAAATTCAATTTCTTTCTATCACTTATTTTCCATCTCTTTCTATGCTTTTACTCTCAGCAGGGTAGACTATTTTTGGAAAATCAAAAATCTTAACGATCACAAAGCTTCCACTGTGAGGAAGCAAAATTAGGTTTTTATGATCCCTTAAGCTTATGTTTGGTTGTAACTAGTTTATAGTTATTCAACAAATTATAGAATAACATAATTCTTCAAATGGTAACTATTATAAGAATTTGTCACTAGGTAAAAACATATAGATGAGAAATGAAACTATTAAACTTCCATGTCAAAGCAGACTTGATTTCGAAGATTAATAATTTTATTTCTCATTCAGTTCTTAAAATAATTTTTCCGTTGAATCTACCTCTGGAATTAGATTTTAAATTTAAGACAGAGAATTCTTAAGAAATTTGGAAATTAAAATCTTAAATATTTTTAATTTGAATCAACCTTGGTGTTAGTTTTTAATTAATAGAAATCGTAAAAATTCTGCTATGTGCCTTTCATCACAACTTTTATTAATTAAAAGTTTTATCATTTACAAGGATTACTGTTTCCGATTCTACAGCGAGCAATCTATGGAAGCTGTTTATTTTGATTTTGCAAAAACGTGGGCTAATTATAAAAAAGATGCTAGAAAAGAGAACTATGCAGAGAAACTTCTAAGATCTGTATGTCCCTATAATAGTAATTACATGTAATCATGAACATAAGAATTATAAGTCCATGCATGAAATCGTTAATTTTAAAAATTTAGAATTTTACTATTAAAACTGTAATTTAAATACAATTCTTGTAAATGATAAAACTTTTAATTAATAAAAGTTGTGATTAAAGGCACATAGCAGAATTTTTACGATTTGTATTAATTAAAAACTAACACCAAGTTTGATTCAATTTAAAAGTATTTAAGGTTTTAATTTTCAAATTTCTTAAGAGGTCAGTATGAATTTATTGGACATATTTTCAAGAATTTATTTTTCACATTAAAATATATTTTAATAAGCCAGGCTTTTTAAATATTAAAATTGATATTTAACAGTGCCAAAATATATTTGTTAATTTTATTTTTGATTGTTTATTTCTGTGAAATAGCTGCTTAAATTTTACTGGCCGACACAATATCTGAAGTTTGGATTGTCTAAAGTCAAAAAATGAAGTATTTTATTAAATTTTGGATCTATAGTTATCGCATGAACTAGGATCTTTTAACTTCGATGAAAAAAAAACAAAATGGCGGATGTTTAAAATTTTTAACCCTTTTTTTGCAACTTAATTTGTGTAAAAAAAAGGGTTGAATATAAGTGGATTTTTACTTTCCTAGTTCATGACAAAGCGGCACGTGCATAGAAGAATCCCTGAAAATGTGAGATTAATCGGTTTTATAGTTTTTTTTTAAATCATGTCGGCCAACGTTGTATTGAGAAAAACGCGTTTAACATTCGCGCAACCAAAGGCTGCTCGGGCTGATCACGCAATGTAAATATTCTATTGTGCTTTTAATTTATATGGTTAAAAGGACTTAAATACAAAAATACTTTCCTTTATTATTGATGTGTATGATCAAATGATAAATTTTACTAATAATATTACAATGACATTTGTTTAAACAATTTTTTATTGCCATGCTATACGTCGCTATGCTTCTGCAGTATCGCGTATTTTAGCATTTTTTTTAACTCTACTATCTATATATTAGATTTAACCTTATTTCTACAGGTATATAGTCTACGAAATTAATGTGTTTGAAAAATAAATTTTTTTAAAAACTAAATCCATACTGACTCCTTAAGGGGGATTACTCGTGTAAACGCACGTTTATTCATTATTTTTTTTACAAAAAATTAGTAAAGTTTATTGATTTACAATAAAGCATATCCCAAAATATACAATGTGAGCTATATATAGATACATTTTTGTAATTAAAAATATTTCAAAATGGCGGCGCCACAGGTGATTGAAGTTAGAACTTTAGTTTTGCGCCGTGCAGCCTATTGGTCTCAAATCTCAACTAAAACTAAAAAAAAATTGTATTATTAAAGTGCTCAAATACGCTTTGCATGACGAAGAGAAAACTAAAAAGAAAAAAAATTTTAAATTTAGGAATATTTTGAAAAAAAAATCGCTTATTTTTTTTATAAAAAATCTGCAAAAAACAATGTTTAAAATAAAAAAATTAAAAAAAACAATTCGTCATGCAATAGCCAGTAAGGTAAAAAGGTTTCTGGTAAGTTTCATGAAAATCGGTTGAAAATTCGCTGAACTACATTGCACGTCGAGTAAAAAAAACACGTTTTGAGAAAATCGCGTTTCAAAGTTTTCGTTACAAAACGCTATATTTTTAAAAATAACCGTTTCACGAACATTATTAACAGTTGTAATTGTAATGGTACAAAATATAGGGTCTTATATTTTGATCCCAAATATTAGTTCAGATCGCTACGTGAGAGCGAGTGGGTGCGAGGACACCCGAGAGTGAGAGCGCCCGACAATTTGAAGAGAAGAGGAAGCGCGGAGAGAGCAGAATAGAGTCCCTCAGAATACACAGAGGGCCAGTTGCGCGAAAACTTAGAAGCAAGCTCGCATGGAGCGTCTATAACCGTCCACGCTCCATTCATTAGACCAGGCCTGCACAAGCGAGCAACTCCGGAGCACGCGTAAGGGGAAGTGGTCTCCTACCATGCGGACGGATAGGCATGTGCGGAGGTAAGAGAGGCAGAGCGAAGGGTGGAACGTACGCATGGTGGGGGACCGCTTCTCCTTACGCGTGCTCCGGAGCTGCTCGCTTGTGCAGGCCTGCATTAGACAGTTAGTTGTTGCCTGGACTGCACGGACAGCAGGTCGACTGAGATGCTCCTAGCTCCAGCTACATAAGCAGTAGAGCCGTAAGTATCCGCAGGGAAGTCGGGCACGTTGTCCAAACTCCGGCCTACCTGTTCTTGGTTTCTAATCTCTCAGTGCACGCTAAACAGCTGCTGAGAGATCTATTCCTTCAACTTATTTCCACTCCGACCAGTGCACGTAGACTTACTGCTGGTTTTTCCTCTTGGTGTACCCCTTAAGGATAGGCAAAAACGAACCGTTATATAATGAACATTAGTGATTTACACTATCAAATTGGTGAAATTTTACTGCCATGAATTTGTTGATAAATTTTGTTGTTAAACACAAAAAAGGTATCATTAAAAAGAAATTTAGTACAGTCAATAATATCACTGAAAGGAATTTTACTAGAATTGTGAATTTTTTCAAATCTTTTAACCAAACTTTCAATAACTAGATTACAAGGAATGTTGGTAAAAAGAGAACTGACATCAAGTAAAAATAGTACAAAATTATTTGATATAACAATATTATTCAATATTCAACTTAATCATCACTATGCACATATGTTATTTAATTACGAAATAAGAGATATTTATTTCCACATCAATTATATTAATAAACAATTACAATGTACTAAAAATAAGATTATGAACTCGTCAATTGACACAATTACTCTTGACAATTTTTTTGTTCTCTCAAATCAAAAGTTTATCTCTATCCGCGACAAATGTAATCAAGGACTTACAAAGAAATTCACTTCGTTATTCAATAAGAAATATAATTATTACGATATTAATTCGAAAAAGAATAACAATTGGTTAATCAATCTGAGTGACATTAACATCTCCGAAGAAGTTGCTAAAATTGCATCTCTTGGTCAAAACTATAGTTTACCTCAAGAAAATTCTAAACAAGATGCAATTAATATTATAAAAAATTTAGAAATTTCTATTTCGAACTTAGATTTAGATACTGACATCAACAATAAGATTAGGAAGAGAGTTAGCAATAATGTTGCGTGTAATTTAAATAAAAAACACCATATTACATTTGAAGAAAAAATTTTCTTATCAAAATTAAAATCGACAAAAATGTTTTTGAAAAATAATCCTGACAACTTTTTTTACTAATTCTGATAAGGGCAATGTTTCTGTTTGCTTAAAAAAATCTGACTACTTATCAAAAGCCAATGATCTACTTTCAGATCAATCAGTGTATAAAGAAATTTCAACAAAAAACCTCTTAACTAAACTGCAATCTAGCACTCAAAAAATTCTTAATAATTTTAATGGTAACGATTATCTTAAATATAAATTTCATCATAACCAGTTAACCATGACAGACACTTCATTAGCAAAATTTTATGGATTAACAAAAATTCACAAAGACAATGTTCCCCTTCGTCCAATTGTTTCTCTTATTAATAGTCCAACACATTTTTTAGCAAAAACAATATACGAAGAATTAAAAACTGTTATTCCTCTTCCAAAATCTCACATAAATAATAGTTTTGAATTAAAAGAAAAATTGAATAATATTGTTATACCAAATAATTTTGTACTACTTTCACTTGATGTCGTTTCTCTTTTTACCAACAATCCTTGTAATCTAGTTATTGAAAGTTTGGTTAAAAGACTTGAAAAAATTCACAATTCTTGTAAAATTTCTTTCGGTGATTTTATTAACTGTACTAAATTTCTTTTTAATAATACCCTTTTTGTGTTTAACAACAAAATTTATGAACAAATTCATGGCACCCCTATGGGTTCACCTATTTCACCATTGTTTGCTAATATTGTAATGGAAGACTTAGAAGCTGAATGTCTTAATTTAAAAAAAAAACCATGATTGTATACCGTTATTTTATGTTAGATATGTTGATGACACACTTTTTTGTGTGGATAAAGAACACGTTGACTTGATTATTAATACATTTAATTCTTTTAATGTTAACTTAAAGTTTACTTATGAACTAGAATCTGACAATCTAATTAGTTTTCTTGACTTAACATTGATAAAAAGAAATAATCAACTTATCGGCGATTGGTTTCAAAAGCCTATATCTTTAAACAGATTGATTAACTATTATTCCTGTCATCCATTACAACAAAAAAAGAATGTTGTTTACAATTTATATGACAGGACAATTTTACTTTCACAAGATTTTTTCCATAAGGATAATATAAAAAAAGTTATAAAAATTCTTCAAGATAATGATTATCCTTTAGATTTTATACAAAAAATTTTTAAAATACGTAGTCATATTTTAAACAAAAAAACCATAGATAGTGTACAATCTAATATGTCATCTGTTTATGGACGTCTACCAAAAGTTTGCATTCCTTTCAATAATATTTATTTTCAATTATCCAACATTTTGAAGGACCATAATTTAATTTCTATTCCTTTAGTTAAAAAAGTTTTAATTCGATTATAAAACTTGGAAAAGATTCTACTGAAAAATGCGATATTAAAGTTATTGTTTACAAATTTAACTGCAACGATTGTCCTGCTACTTATATTGGAGAAACCAAACGTTCTTTAAAGACAAGAGTTGGTGAACACGAAAAAAGGAAAAAGATAAAAACTGTTGTTAACGAACATCGATTTCTTTCGACTTTAAAAATGCAATAGTGGTAGATTTTGAGACTAATTACAAGAAAGGCGTATTTCCGAAATGATCTATATAAAATGCAATGATTTTACTATCAATAGAAAAGAGGATATACAATTTCTTAGTAATACTTATTTGCCTTTAATACGAAAGTTGAAACAGTGATTATTCTTCATAATACTTCGATCAATTTCATTGTCCTTGTCTTTTGTATATAATCTGTAATCGTCAATATCGTACCTCAGTTTTGACTAATCACTGGCTGAACTATGTTTGTGATTTTCTATTTTAATTTAATGACAATATTTTATTATTTTAAAATGTTATTTTACCTTTTTTGACAATTTTTCGATGTGATTAACAAATTTTTTAACTAGGTATTGTCTTACTATTTTTGTGAATTTAACGTATGTGATTCCGCTTATAATTTTAATGTATATTATTTATTTATTTTTTATTAAAGTGACCTGATGATGGTGGCAAACCAAGCCACCGAAACGTCGTCGTATCGTGAATAATAGTGTTTTTTTCTATTTTTTCCTCATCTTCCAATAATCGAAAAAAAGTGTTTTTGTTTTAAAATATTATAATTGGATTCGTAATCTGGGACTCTAAAAACCCTATGTACCAAGTTTCATTAGTTTTAATCAGGGACTGACACGAAAACCGAAACAAAATATATTTTATTTTTGTTTCGTTTCAGTTTTGAAAAACTGAAACAAAATATAAATTTAATTTTGTTTTGTGTTGAACCTGAAACGAAAAGGCTCTGAATTACGTTTCCGTCTCATGCCCGAAACGAAAAGGCTTCGAATTTTGTTTTCGTTTCATGCCCGAAACCAAAATCCGCTCCGAATTCCGTTTTCGTTTCTCATAAAAAAGGCTTTAAATTTCACAAAAACAATTTTAAACACAATTCTTTTTTTGCAGGAGACGAAAACGAAATTCAGAGTCTTTTCGTTTCGGGCATGAGACTGAAAGGAAATTCGGAGTTGATTTTCGTTTCGGGTATGAGATGAAAACGTAATTCAGAGTAATTCAATTTCAGGCTCAATACAAAACAATATTGATTGTACATTTTTGTTTCGTCACAACAATTCAAAACAGAAACAGAATTCGGTTTTCGTGTCAGTCCCTGGTTTTAATATAAAACTTAAAGATTGGTCCAACAGATATTAATTTTTTACTTTTTTTTACAATATCCGCCATTTTGTCGCCGCCATATTGTATTTGATGAATTAACTAAAACTTATTTTTAATCTGGGTCGAGGACATTTCCACCAAAACCCAATTGACCGAATTTGTAATTGGCCGAAATTTAATTGTCCGAATTTGTAATTCTACAAACTTGCATTTGTCAGAATTTGCAATTCCCGAACATGCGTTTGTCCGAGCTATTAACTTCCCGAATTTGTATTTGTCATAACTTCCAAATCATCAAATTGACATTTGCCAAAACATTTAAATCGACGAAATTGCATTTGTTAAAATTTTTAACTCCTCGAACTCGTATTCGTCTGAACTTTTAAATCCACGAACTTGCATTTGCCAGAACTTTGAAATCACCGAACTTGCATTTGTCAAAATATTCAATTACCAGAATTTGCATTTGTCCGAACTTTGAAATCACCAAATTTGCATTTTTCCGAACTTTGAAATCACCGAACTCGCATTTAGCAGAATATTCAACTCTCCAAATTTGCAACTGTCAGAACTTCTAAATCCCCGAATTTGCATTTGTCCAAACTTTAAAATCACCGAACTTATATTCGCCCAAATTTTGAAATCTCCGAATTTGTAATTGTCCGAACTTTGAAATCACCGAACTCACGTTTAGCCGAACTCTTAAGTCTCCGAATTTGCATTTGGCCGAACTTTTAAATTACCGAACTTGCATTTTTCCGAATTTTTAAATCACCGAACTTGCATTTGTCAAACTCCTTAAGTCACCGACTACTCGTGTCCCCGATTTTGAATTTGTCCGACCATCGGAAAGTAGGTTTTCTAAAGGAGTCTTATGATTGGATGGTAAATTTCCCGGTAACATTACCAGCCAATCAAAAGACTCCTTTAGAAAACCTACTTTCCGATGGTCGGACAAATGCAAATTCGGGGACACGAGTAGTCGGTGACTTAAGGAGTTTGACAAATGCAAGTTCGGTGATTTAAAAATTCGGAAAAATGCAAGTTTGGTAATTTAAAAGTTTGGCCAAATGCAAATTCGGAGACTTAAGAGTTCGGCCAACCGTGAGTTCGGTGATTTCAAAGTTCGGACAATTACAAATTCGGAGATTTCAAAATTTGGGCGAATATAAGTTCGGTGATTTTAAAGTTTGGACAAATGCAAATTCAGGGATTTAGAAGTTCTGACAGTTGCAAATTTGGAGAGTTGAATATTCTGCTAAATGCGAGTTCGGTGATTTCAAAGTTCGGAAAAATGCAAATTTGGTGATTTCAAAGTTCGGACAAATGCAAATTCTGGTAATTGAATATTTTGACAAATGCAAGTTCGGTGATTTCAAAGTTCTGGCAAATGCAAGTTCGTGGATTTAAAAGTTCAGACGAATACGAGTTCGAGGAGTTAAAAATTTTAACAAATGCAATTTCGTCGATTTAAATGTTTTGGCAAATGTCGATTTGATGATTTGGAAGTTATGACAAATACAAATTCGGGAAGTTAATAGCTCGGACAAACGCAAGTTCGGGGAATTGCAAACTCTGACAAATGCAAGTTTGTAGAATTACAAATTCGGACAATTAAATTTC
The DNA here is from genome assembly GCA_037103525.1 of Ganaspis brasiliensis. Lineage (NCBI taxonomy): Eukaryota > Metazoa > Arthropoda > Insecta > Hymenoptera > Figitidae > Ganaspis > Ganaspis brasiliensis. The sequence continues at coordinate 15,115 of JAZKLR010000851.1, read as the reverse complement.
GGCCAATTACAAATTTGGTCAATTGGGTTTTGGTGGAAATGTCCTCGACCCTTTAATCTATCAACAGTTTGTGCCATTTTATTACACATTAAAAAAATTTTTTCGGTAAAAAATAATGATTAAAAAATTTTATGAACCGTTTTCCTTTTTTTAAAAAAATATAATATTTGTTTTATTGCAACAGTTAACAGTAATTTAAATAACATTATAAAAAAAGGTAAAGATAAAACAGAGAAGAAAAACCTAATGAATACTGTTTATAAAATTAATTGTCAAAATTGTCCAGCAAGTTACATTGGAGAGACAAAAAGACCCCTATTTAAACGCACCACCGAACACAAAACTAGAAAAGGTTCAGTAATAGCAACACACAGAGGAAATTTTAATCATGACTTTGATTGGAATAACAGCATAATTTTTGACAGAGAAGAAAACCGACAAAAACGCTTAATTTCTGAAATGATACAAATCCAATTAGATGACAATTCTATAAATAAAAAAGAAGATATTCAATATTCGAATCATAAATATAAACCATTTTTAAGAAATATCAAATACGATTGAAAATCAAAAAATGTAATTATTGCTTTCCCTCATTAACTTTTAAAATTTAACCTTGTAATCTTCATACACTTAAATCATCGATCTTAATATAATATAATATAATATATTTGTTTATATTTTTGTCAGACACTGTATTGTTGACGTCTTGACTCTTTCAAGTATAAAATAATTTTAACAATTTTATATTTATGACTTTTTCTATTTAAATTAAAAAAAAAAACTTTTTATAAGGTAACTTACAACTATTTTTTTCATATTGTAAATTTTATTAATGTATTTCTTTGTAATGTATCTTTATCAATCTTTAAATAAATTTTTACAGTTCTGATGAGGACAGCATTGTCTGTTGAAACGTCAAAAAAAGTGTTTTTTTAACTTTTACTTTTAAATTTTTAACTGACTCGGAGAAATCGATAAATCCAATTCTACATGTAAAAAATAAAAAGTTGTCGATTTTTTTGTACATTTTTTCCAAAAGCCGCCAGGTTGGTTTTGCATATGGATAAAAATGAAATCTGAGCCCGTAATCTTGTAGAGCAACCCCAAATACGTAAAGAAACCCTATTCCCATATTAAAAAAAACTGTTTCTATTTGTAGTAATATTTTAAAGTAAGCAGGCTACGATTTTTGTGATTTCAGACGTTAATGTGGTTATAAATGTCATAAATTCAAAGATTCATAACTTGTTTTAAAATCATTGTAGATTAATTTTTATAAAAGGGTCTTAAATCTGGCAGTGCGTACTATATGAAACCAATATAGAAAATTAAAGAAAAAATTTCAGTCTTCTAGAAAAAAATCACAAAAATGGCGAAAATATCGATTTTTAGGACATTTGACCTAGAATTACTCAAAATCCTGACGTGATGGACCATTTTTGACAACAGGTTCGAGTTCAGCGCGAAAAATTGTTAAATACTTACTTTTGAGTTTTAAATTGTAAGAAAAAAACCAATTATGACGTATAAAAATAATAAAAATCTAAAATTTAGCTTTTACGAAGCACCGCCGGTGAACGCGCGCTGGTGTGTACGTAAGAAATGAGCAGCGGCGTCGGCGTGACGCGGCGGCGCAGGGTTCTAATTTTTATTACAAAACCGTTCAAAATGTAAATTTATTGTTAATTTCTAAAGCTGAAAACATAATAATATCAAAAATGTAATAATAAAAAAAAAATTAATATTTTTGTAAGTTTAAATTTGAAAAATTCATGTTATTATTTACAATTTACGGATTTTACAAGGTGATTAATATGTTGAATTTTCAGTTTTATTAGGGAAAATATATTATCAACAAGAAAATAACAAAGGAAAAATAAACTATATATCCCAACTTAATATTAAAATAAAGAATATAATGACCAGTAAATCGAATATAGCAAAGGAGGTGGTTGCTTGGGACCGTCAACAGCGCTAGTTCCAACAAAATTCTTAATGGCTTACTTCCTTTTTGCAACTATCATTAATCTTTTACACATAATACGACTTACTTTACTATCTCGTTCGAGTTCATTTCTAAGCCATTCAAAATCACTATATCTTCTTCGAACACTAGAATCCTTGACTTTAAAAACAGGAAGGTTTGTCTGAAACACGAATAAAGCAAAAATATGTATACAAACGAGGAAATTAAGTGAACAACGCTTTATTAAATATTTATTTATATTTTTTATTTTTATTCATTCGTATGTGTATGACCTTTTGATACTTTACATTTTTTTAACTTTATGCCGTTAACCCCTATTCCCGTAAATCTCAATATGGTGCCTAACCCTTGCTTTCCGTAGATGTCTTTTATTAGAAGAACTCGGATTTTTCTGACCCTCTTTGATCAGAGTAGAGGAAAACTACAGAAAACCTCTATTGAGTACAGGCGAGTCGGGATATATAGGTACCTTTGAAGTGTCGAATGGTATACAACCAGTCCTCGACATCTGTTGTCCCGTTTGAAATATCACAATCGCAGAGAAAAATACTAGGCCAGCGAATAATAGAAGTGGTCATCTATCCAAGTATTAACCGTACTCAATGGTATTTAATTTCCGTGACCGCGAAGCCAGACACCTCGCCATCTGAGCCATCTCAGCGGCTAATATTTATTTATGATAAGAAATTATTAGAACCGTTTTTTTTTTAAGTAATAAAGTTTATTTTTTATTTTCGTGGCCTTTTTTTAACGGTTTTGATTTTATTCAAGATTGGTGTATTTATGATTACATGTTTCGGCTGGTACAGCTTTCTTCAGGTCTTACAAATATATTTTACATCAACACACACCACACTGAAAAAAATGGTTTTTTTTCAATAACCAAACTCAGTATGGTTGACATTAGACAGGTTGCTTGAAACAAATGGAATGGTTTCTTTAACCTAACCAGTTTGGTTGTAATAATCTGAATCGTTTGGTAAGGATAGAAATGTTTAGGGAAAACGTACCTTCAGGTTGGACTGGTCAAACGCAGCATCCCCACTCCTTTAAATCGGAAATTATAATTTTGAGCATTCTGGACAACTTTGCAAACAAGTGTGAATTTTAAAATAATTAACTTTTATTAACTTTAATAAAAAATACACATAACTGGATTAGTTTTTCTTAATTATTTTATTTATTATAATTATAAAAGTTATTAAAGTTAGCTAAGGTCTCTAGCTTTTCATATATATGTCAATGTCCGCATAATGTTTGTTGGGCATAAGTTATGCGTCAAAAACAATAGGGTGCCCACTAGGGTGGTCCAAAAACAAAAAGTTGAAAATGTTATGCTCTCACCCCCTAGGATTGTTCTATATCGAAAAAATAAATACCATTTTTTTTTATTTAGTGGTCGCTCAAAGCGCTTAAAGTTTCTCATGCATGGAAAAAAATACTTTTTAGGGTTCCGTACCGTAAAACGGAAACCTATTAAAATCACTATGTGTGTCCGTTTTTGCAACCCTTCTAAATTCTAAACTATATGAGCTAGAGTCTTCAAATTTAGTAGGTACACATATGTAATTTCACCTTGGATTTACGAAAATGATATGGAAAACGCGATTCAAGATCATGAACATGCCAAAATCCAACAAACATCACTTTTTTTTGCCCTAAAATGCAAAAAAACGACCATGTCCCCCCCTAATCTCCCAAACTATTTGACTTAGGATGCTAAAATTTATAGTCCAGTCAATACGTCGGGAAAAAACGTATTATACGGTAATAACTCGGAAGGTCGATGTTTTTGGCTTAAACACTTTATTTTGGCATACAATTAAAGACCCTAAGTTTTCGGCAAGCGTGGCGACCGGGAACCCAGGTAAATTTTTCGAAAAAGGTGCAAAAATCGCGTTTTCTGCAATTTTCGGTTTGCCTGTCCTTTTTTATTTCCGAGATTCAGGCAAATAGCTTGTTTGAACAGTCAATTCAATTTCAAACGACCATGACCCAAACATTTGTCCAACATCTCGAAGAGACTCGAAATCAAATTGCCGCTTTTCAATTTGATAATCAACAACAGATTCAAGCGCTTCGGCTCGAATCAACTAAATCAATCGAGACTCTAACGCAAAAAATCTCGGAGTTACAAATGAAAGTTGCGCAATCCCCGTGGCATGATTCTCGTTGGGAATCAATAGATCGCCCCTTCTACAGTAACGTCACACAGGACGGGTTGCCACTGCCCATTTGCCTACCCCCCACCGCTCCTACTACCACGGTGACGGTAACGGCCACAAGCACGACACCCCCGGCGGGAACAAGTAAGGCGTACTCGCTCCCCCCTTTCCCCTCATGACACCTGCTCACAGGGCACCGGTCCCAACACGCGTTTTACAATTTGACGATGTTCCTAGAATTTACAACCGGACACCCTCGATTCAAAATAGTCAACTTAATCAACCTTTGAAATTAGAAAATTCTGTGAAAAAATATCGGACATTTAGCTCCGCCGAGATTCGAACTCGGGTCTTTCAAATGGCGCTGGACTGTTCTAAACGAACTAAGCTACAGAGGTCCATGTCGGATATAATTTCACAGATTTATCGCCTCATTCGGCCATGACATATATATAGACACATATATATTTTAAACTTATGTTAGTAAATTCAAATTTTCCCAGAATTTTTGGTGTTGAACTTTATAAAACTCTGTAGCTTAGTTGGTTTAGAGCAGTCAAGCGCCATTTGAAAGACCCGAGTTCGAATCCCGGCGGAGCTAAATGTCCGATATTTTTTCATAGAATTTTCTAATTTCAAATAATTTAATCTTGAAAAATCGAAAATTCATTTGAGTTTTCATGTTTCAATTTGATTTAAATATCGAGAAAATCTTCCTGAATTTACGAAATTAGTGTCGATATAGTAGGTTTCTGAGATGCACGATTTGTGTACGAGCATACTCATGATTGGCACATAAAGTTCGACACCAAAAATTCTGGGAAAATTTGAACTTACTAAAATTAAGTTTAAAATATATATGTGTCTATATATATTTCATGGCCGAATGAGGCGATAAATCTGTGAAATTATATCCGACATGGACCTCTGTAGCTTAGTTGGTTTAGAGCAGTCAAGCGCCATTTGAAAGACCCGAGTTCGAATCCCGGCGGAGCTAAATGTCCGATATTTTTTCATAGAATTTTCTAATTTCAAATAATTTAATCTTGAAAAATCGAAAATTTATGTGAGTTTTCGTGTTTTAATTTGATTTAAATATCGAGAAAATCTTCCTGAATTTACGAACTTAGTATCGATATACTAGGTTTCTGAGATGCACGATTTGTGTACGAACCTACTCATGATTGGCGAATAAAGTTCAACACCAAAAATTCTGGGAAAATTTGAAATTAATCAACCTTTATTAAATTTAAATAACAATGACAATTTTTCTCATCAAGCGCCAAGAATTCCCAACCCTAATATGCATAAAATTATTAAATCATGGGAATTAAAATTCCCAGGCAAATTAGACGCCGATGATTTCATCGATGAATTTGAGCGCAAGCTCAATGCATCTTCGATCAATCCCGATGACGCGCTTCTTGTTTTCTCTCAAGTTCTCAGCGACTCAGCGTACACCTGCTTTACCACGTTTCGCAACAGCTGGAACTCATGGGCACATTTTGCATCCAAATTTCGAAAAATATTTGGCGATGCAAACGACGACCACCAGATAACAAACAAGATCCAGCGCGCAATTCAGTCGTAAAATGAACCGGCTATCGAATTTGTTATTAGAATCAGCGCTTTGTATAACAAATTACAACAAAAGGTTTCGGAAAAAAATCAGTTAGATAAAATTTATTCGGGGTTGCATTCGGAATTAATTCTACAATTTGATGGAGATAGCTTCGCTTCTTAAGACCAATTCATAGATAAAATCCGTAAATATCAGGAAAAACTGGAATTAATGCAGTTAACCGATAAACTGCGCGTGCAAGATTCTAGGAAACCTCGCATCCCAAGAGGCAAAAATCAATTGAACCCAATTGACTCACAAACTCTCGACACAGAACCGAAAACTACAAATGCCCCTAAACCCGAAACAAATGTGGCCAAACCCCCGCAAAATAAGAAAAACGACAATAATAAAAATAACGGTAACAATAAACAACCTGTAACAAATTTAAATAAAATAGAGCAATACAAGCGCCAGTTTGAAGCTTTTGGGAAAAAGCTTTACGGAAATAATTTTAAAGACGGAAAATTGACAACTGAAAAGGTGGAAGACAGCACAAAACGCGCTCCTCCCACCACTACCCCGCGCCAACCGCGCCGTCGTTCTACTTCAGTTTCTTCGTCTTCCTCTCACTCCTGATCGTCGACTAGAAGGGGGGAGAGACGTAGACCTCCCACACGGGAAAATCGTGGTTTTGACAATCGTCAACCCATAAATAACGGTAGAAACAACAGTTATCAGGGTGGAAATCACTTTAATAACAACCGTGGCAGAAACAATAGGAACGGATGGAATGGATACAATCGCAATTTTAATTATAATTACGGTTATAATCAGCAGTATTCCCTACTCCCTCCGAATTGTCCACCAAACTGCCAGTGCAGTACGCACACGCCACCGCCTCACATGCAGCCGCATGCGCCGCAACTGCCACCCACGCATCATTGTCAACACAATTACCAACGTGACTCGTTTTACCAAAATCAAAACGCGAATAATCATTATATTCAAAAAAACGAGAAGGATGCCAGGAGAGACTAAATCTCCCTGGCGAAAATTTACACGTAAACGATTTTGATATCAACAATTCACACGGCAATAATTTTAAAAATAAAAATTCAAACGGCATTAACGTAAATGGTAAAAACGAATACGGTCTGAATAAAACAAATAACTTTAATAATCACGAATCAAATCTAAGTGCCGTGCCGACTCACAGTCGGACCTCACAGGACTCATTGCGCCTCCCTTCTAACACACCCACGTTTGACTAAGCGTGCCGTGGTGGGGACAGCGTTTCTGACCCTGAGACCGACGACGATAACATCGAGTACAGCGCTTCAGAAACGGAATACTCAGACACGGACGAGGAGTCCCCCTCCACCGAACATGTATATTCGACTGGAACGGGCACGTCTCCCATCTTGTCGCTGGGCACAGTAAGTCAAACTCCCTGCCTATTAGCAGCAGTTTACAAACCTGAGCGTAGAGTATTCAAGGGCCTTGCTCCGCCCCACCCTTCTCAAAAGCGCTGTACTATAACGACGCGCATTAGAATCGGAAATACGGAACACATAGGTCTTATTGACACAGGTAGCGATCGCACCTTTGTATCAGGAGAATTATATGATTCGATTAAAAATTATTCAAACGGGAAACCCGTGTACAATGCTATAACCCGCGCTGGCGTACAACTCGCCCAGCTTGATCATGTAGCCGCGCCGCGTTATTCGGCAAAATTTACAATTCAAATTAATGATTGTTACGGTGAACATTGGTTCGCAGTTTTAGACGGACAACGCCGATTATTTTAGGCATGGATTTAATAGAGTCATGGCAAATCGTCATCAACACTGTCCAACGCTTTTGGACTATTAAAGATTCGGCTGTAATAAATCAACTGAATTCTGTGCAAGTTCAGCGCACTTCAGTAAACTCAATGCAATTGAGTGAGCTTACACCGAAACAACACCAGCGCCTAAATAAATTTTAAAAATTATCCAAAGGTCTCAACTCGGGAACAGGTGTTACCAACCTTGCTATGCATAGGTGCCGTGAATGAAATAGTTAATAAAGATATCGATAAATTATTAGAAAAAGGATTTATAATACCGAGTAATAGTTTGTGGTTTAGCCCGATCGTATTAACGATGCGCAAAAATGGCAAACACAGATTTTGCATAGATTATCGTAAACTTAATAAAGTTACGAAAAAATCTGCATATCCTTTGCCACGCATGCACGCCATATTGGACGAGCTCACTGAAGCCGTAGTCATTAGCAACATTGACTTAAGCGAAGCATTTCACCAGATCCCAGTTAATCCTAAGTGTCGCGCTTACACCGCTTTCATCGCCTCTGGTCGAGGATTATTTGAATGGACACGCATGCCATTCGGCCTCACGAACGCCCCAGCAACGTTCCAAGAATTTACGGACAGATTGAAAGCCGAATTTGTGAAATACGTAAGAGAAAATAAATTACCGGAAAAATATACCAATCAAGTTCATGCATACCTCGATGACTGGATAGTTACATCCCAGACGTTCGAGGAACATTTAATTTTATTAAGTATTTTATTCGAGATACTTCAAAGCGCTGGACTGACTATTAATAGAGAAAAGTCATTTTTTGCTAAAGAATCAGTCGAATTCTTAGGTCCTTTATTAGACAAAGATGGTCTTAAACCAAACCCGGCACGCGTCGAATCAATTCTAAATTGTCCGCGCCCGGGAAATCGTAAAGAGTTACGCCGTTTCAACGGTATCACAGACATTTACGCAATATTGCGAAAATTCAAGGGCCGCTAAATAAATTAGCTAGCCCAAAAGTGCCATGGATATGGTCCGATGAATGTGAAAAAGCGTTTTTACAAGTCAAGGAAGCGCTCAGCGAAGCGCTGACACTTGTCGCTCCGCGCGTCCATTTACCGTTCATACTTCATATTAGTGCAAGAGGATCAGGATCGAGAGTACCTTATAACGTGCTTAAGCAGACCTTTAAGGGGTGCAGAATAAAACTACACCACAACCGAAAAGGAATGTTTGGCCGTGGTGTTTGCCGTGCGAAAGCTGCGCTACTACCTGGAAGGTACGAGCTTTAGAGTCATTACTGACCACTCTAGTTTAAGGTGGCTGTGCACACTCAGCGATCCTATCGGTCGACTTGCAAGGTGGGCAATGGAGTTATCGGCTTATGATGCAATCATAAAGCACCGTAAAGGTTCCACTAACGAAGCGCCGGACACCTTGTCTCGTTTGTACAAGAATGGTCCCGAAAGCTTTTCCACCTCGCAGTTAAATTCGGCAAGGCAAGACTCTTGGTACGACAAAAAAGTCAGAGAAACGTTAAGTAATCCGGACGAAAATTCAAGGTTTAAACTAGATCAGAAAAAAGCGCTCTATTTTTAAAAACCTGACCATATTAAAGAAATTGTAGGCGATAACAACGCCTGGAAAAAGGTCTTGAAAGAAGACGAGATTTTACCGAAAATTAAAGAGTATCACGACACCCCACTACTAGCTCACCAGGGTATTAGAAAAACGTACCTAGCGATTTCTAAGCATTATTACTGGCCTGGTATGCGAGAAGACGTAAAGCGCTACATTAACCAATATGAGACTTGTCTCAGGTGCAAACCTGATTACACGCTACCTCGAGGGTTGATGTACCCCCGTAAAGTCACCGAGCCATGGGACACAGTGTCCTTGGACATCATCGGCCCTTTTCCGCGCTCTAAATCGGGCAAATGCTACGTTTTGCTTTGCGAGGATACGTACACTCGTTATACAGAGTGCTTCGCTCTTGCAAAAGCAGACGGACCTAAAATTGTCAAATCGCTCAACACTTTAGTTCATAGGTGGGGATGTCCGAATAAATTTATCATTGACAAGGGGACCGAATTTGTGAACAGAACAATGACTAGTTTTTTACGGAAAATCGGTTCTATCCAGATCACGACTCCAGGCTATCACCCTCAATCGAACCCGGTCGAGCGTGTGCATCTTAATCTCAAAACAATGATCGTCAGTCTTCTAGGCGACGATCAGCGCGAATGGGATAAGTTACTGGAAGAAGTACAATTCGCCTACAACACTACGATCCACTCATTGTTAGGAGTCACACCTGCCTTTCTAAATCTCGTACGTGAGCCTAGGCGTTCCGGTGAACAAATTCCCGACGTAAACGTGACAGACTTGACCCCCGACGAAATGGCAGCTGATTGGATCGAACGTATGAAGCGCATGGAAGCGCTGCGTTTGAAAGTAGAAAGTTTTATGGCGAAGGCTGGAAAGAAACAAAGTAAGTATTATAACAAAAACCGGTCGAACGATAACAATTATTTAGAACCAGGGGATCTTGTTTATTATCCAAATAAGACGCTTTTTAGTGCAGCTCGTGGTTACAGCGCCAAGATGACACCTCGGTATAAAGGGCCAGCGAAAGTGCTAAAAAGGTTATCCCCCATGGTGGTCATCATCGTCGACAATGATGGTGAAGTAATTGGAAAATATTATATCAACGACTTAAAAATTGCTAGAAGAAGCACTAGATTGCGATAGGTTACATATATGTTATTCTCTGTTTCAGATTTGAATAATGGAAGGTTCCAGCGCTTCATCTTCACGTGCTACGCTTAACATCCCTGAGCTCACCGTGTTTCGCCTGTTAGAAGACATCAGCAAGGACCCATTTTCTTGCAAAACGCCATCACTGAACAAGGTACCAACTGGTTTCGTTGTCATCCCCAAGACCGACTACGAACAGTTGTTAGAAACGGGCGCTATTCTTTGCTTGAAGGTAAAAGAATCGAGGGAAAAACTGTCGGCTGCTCACGAAACAATCAAGCAGTTGGAACGCAAGCTAGCAGAGAAAGTACCAGCGGGCTCTCTGAAAGACTCAGAGGATAAACTGCTGACTGCTCGCGAAACAATCGAGCAGTTGGAGCGCAAACTAGCAGAGAAAGAATCAGCCGCGTCTCTGAAGGACTCTTACCAAGTTCTTCTCGACACCATTCGAGAGAAAAACCAAACGACAGAGAAGCTCCTCGCTAGTCAGGAGTACCTAAATGACTCTCAAGGTCAGATCGAGCGCTTAAAGCGCAAACTAGATGCCAAGGAGAAGGAGCTTGACGAGCGCATTAAGAGCCTCGGAAGAGCAGAAATGGAGATAGGCGTGTTGCGGCGTGTTAAACAACTCTTCACAGATACCGTGATGGAAGTGTATAGGGCCCAGGTTGAGCTTAGAGAACCTCGGCTTCGACCTAGAGCTCCAGGCGGCTGTCTCAACTGACTGTGGCGTCTCTGGCCACAGCTTCCGCTTCTGTTGGACAGTATACAGTGGAGAGTACTGCCAAAAGTGCTATACCCCTGGCTTCCCCACTAGACACTGCCCTTGGCCACACTACGGAGAACTTGCCACCAAACCTGCGTTGCAAGTGCTGCTGGTTGCCGCTCGACGATCCAGATCTGGCATGCGGCGAGTGCCGCAAACGAATGATCTACAAGGCCAAACTGGAACGCGCGCAGATAAGGCAACAGGCGGAAAGACCGAATGAATCAATGACGGCCAACAACCAAGCCTCGTCGTTCTTCTCAAACCATGACGGGTTTGAAGCGGGAGCTCAGTCACTTTCAGTGGACGCTAGGTCCACCTTACTGGTTAAAAGTCAGGTAGCTGTGCCGCGTTCGATATCTCCCACCAGTACTTACTACGCGCCGACGGTCTATGAAATCGACAATGATGTTGTTTCCTATTGCAGCGAAGACCCGGAGTCGGTCTGGACACCCCCTGGCAACCTCGGAGTAGAAGATTTGGACCAGTAAGAATAAGAACTGATCATTTCTGCTCCAACTCACCTTTAAATGCGTCGAACGCGCGACATCCTTTTTACTATTATATGGAAATTATTGACTACTTTATTACTTCGTGTTTCTTATTATCTTTGTCAGGTCAAATTATGCCGAGATAAGTGTTCGTAGCCTCATTCAATTTTTTTTCTTTTGTTGTGACGTTGCGCCGAGTTAATTTGCATTATTTTTTTAGACAAATACTAAATGTATATACAATTAATCTTTTATTTTTCTATTCGCGCGTTTGCGCACGTATTTACATTGTTTTCTCGGCAAATCAAAACCACACTTTAAGGCGTTTTGATTGGCCTCGTTGTCACTATTTTCGCTTTTACTAGCGCATACGTGCTATTAGAATAATGTTATTTTCTAACTATTTACTCCGCATATTGTCAGCCGTACTTTTTTTCAATAAAGGCTATTTTTGGTAGTTACCCAATTTATTTTTATAAAAATGCATTGAAATTTAAAATATTATTAGAGAATATTTAGGTTAAGTTAGAAAAATAGAGAGAAAATCGAGGCAAAATTAGAGAAAGATCTCATTTTTAACCAATTGAATATTTAGTTTCTTATCTTATTTCAGAGCAAGCATGGTGAATTAAAAAATTACCTCGAGAGGAATACACAGGCTTGGGGCCAGCACCAGGATGTATCAGCAGTTTAGAAGGGGGGAATGTGGCGTCCCTTAACGCCTTTATTAAATAATTCATTTAAAGATAAATAAACGCGCTGATGCTTCTTGCCGCTGGCAGTACGAATTTCACATTCGTATTATAATTCGTATTTTTCGCGTGATTTAAAACACGGAAGCTACTGCGACCTTCGGTCAACGGCCGAATTAGGTAATCGGGTGACCTCGGCCCATTTACGAACTGGCCCGAAGGTCGTGTCACTGATCACGGTCGATGCCTCGTCAGAGAGACGCCGTGCGCCGTGCAATTAGCACTCGATTTCGTAAATTGTTTTTCACGCTTTCCGTGATTTAATTGTATGAATTTGTGCGCTTTATAGCGTTTATTTCTGTGCCAAATATATTTGTGATCTCGATATAACCATTGGATTATTGTTTATGTGTGTGTAACCTTTCCTAAAAAAACATTAAATCAGCTGTTTTTCGTTCCGCATTACAACGACTAGCCGGAGCCACCAGACCACGCTTGTTTCGATCTGTCTGCGCTTGTGATTAACAAATTGGTAAGTTTGTGTCTCCCTCGACCTCTTCTGTGCTTCGCCATGCTCGCTTCTTTTTCTCTCGTCTGATTTTGACGTTCGGTTCGAAAATCTCGCTCGTCTATTTCTTTTGTGTGCCGGCCTTCTCGAGCCAATCCCAGAGCTAGTAACTTTCCTTAATTAATTTCGAATTAAAATCAAAGTCTCGGTAAGGTTCGCCACAAAACTAAATATAGTTTATATCCATGTATATTTCGTTACCCTTTTATGGTTCTTTATGGACTGCGGGGAATTATGTACTAAATAAATAAATAAATAAATTATTTTTTGTAATTCTTTTTAATTCTAAAATATTATAAATTTTGTCCTAAATAAATATTTGTTTTATTTATATTAATTGATTTTTTTTAGAAAAATTTGATTAGAAAATTATTATTTAACCACAATATTTAAAATTATTGAATACTTAATTAAAATGTCTTATAGTCTAATCCATCAACAGATTTCATTGATTATATAAAAACTTTGACATTAAAAAAATGACAATTTCTGTAGGTTATAATTCTAAAAACTTAAAGATTAGAGAAATAAAAACTATATGACACAAAATAGCATGTTTGCACTGAAAAAAAAGTTATTGAAAATTTAATAAACTAGTCAATTACTTTTGGATAGGACATAAAATCATTTAAAGAACATGCCCAGTTGAAAATTCCTACGTAGGATCCCACGTAGGATCCTACGTGGGATCCTTTATAGTATCCCTTATAGTATCCCATATAGTATCCCACATGGTTTCCCATAAAGGATCCTTAGTACAAGGGAACTTGTATACGATCCTTATGGGATACTGTACCAAGATCCTCCGTGGGATCCTATACTATAGGATCCTATATGGGAACCTTGACAGGATCCTATCGCCAAATTTTTTTTGTCGAAACTATCAGGATATGGGATCCCACCTATATAGGATTCTACATATAAATCAGGTAACTTATCAGGTAGGGTTCCCTTATGGGATCCCATACAGGATCCTACACATCCCAAAGGTTAGCAGGTGGGTTCCTTTACAGGATCCTTCATGTGCCAGAGGTTAGCAGGTGGGGTTCCCGTGTGGGATCCCATATATGTTCCTGTACAGGATCCTTCATGTCCCAGAGTTTAGAAGGTGGGGTTCCCATACGGGATCCTATATGTGTTCCTATACAGGATCCTACACAGTATAGAGGTCAGCAGGTGGGGTTCCCGTACGAGATCCTACGTGTGTTCCTGTACAGGATCCTTCATGTCCCAGAGGTTAGCAGGTAGGGTTCCCGTACGGGATCCTACGTGTGTTCTTGTACAGGATCCTTCATGTTTCAGAGGTTAGCAGGTGGGGTTCCCATACGTGATCCCACGTGTGTTTCTATACACGATCCTACAAAGCCTACATGTTAGCAGGTGAGGTTCCTGTATGGGATCTCACGTGTGTTCCTGTACGGGATCCTGTACGGGATCCTGCTCGTACCAGAGGTTAGCAGGTGGTGTTCCCTTACGGGATCTCACGAGTGTTCCTGTACAGGATCCTACTCCTCCCAGAGGTTAGCACTGCCGTGCAAAACTGAAACGCCGAAACTTCTTTTTTTACTTAGGTTATGTTGACTACTATACTGCCTCCTTTATAAAAATATACAGATTAAAATTTTGGAAAATATCATTGATGGAAAAATATAAAAATATAAAAAAATATATAAAATATAAAAATTTAGTGATTGTAATTACGATAAATTTGATCTATAAATGGTGAGACATTATTATTTGTACCTTCTATCAATGATATTTTCCAAAATTTCAATCTGTATATTTTTATAAAGGAGGCAGTATAGTAGTCAACATAACCTAAGTAAAAAAAGAAGTTTCGGCGTTTCAGTTTTGCACGGCAGTGCTAACCTCTGGGAGGAGTAGGATCCTGTACAGGAACACTCGTGAGGTCCCGTAAGTGAACACCACCTGCTAACCTCTGGTACGAGCAGGATCCCGTACAGGAACACACGTGAGTTCCTATACAGGAACCTCACCTGCTAACATGTAGGCTTTGTAGGATCGTGTATAGAAACACACGTGGGATCACGTACGGGAACCTCACCTGCTAACCTCTGGGACATGAAGGATCCTGTACAGGAACATACGTAGGATCTCGTACGGGAACGCCACCTCTATACTGTGTAGATCCTGTATAGGAACACACATAGGATCCCGTATAGGAACCCCACCTTCTAAACTCTGGGACATGAAGGATCCTGTACAGGAACACACGTAGGATCCCGTACGGGAACCCCTCCTGTAAACCTCTGGGACATGAAGGATCCTGTACCGGAACATATATGGGATCCCA